>JAULKQ010004912.1:0-15090 GCA_032356285.1 Smithsoniella earleae | reverse complement strand
CCGAGAGATTCACTGCGTCTAGCCTACTGCATGCATTTAATAAAAGCGCAAGCCCAGCAATCGTACCGGAGCACAAAACATCCAATGGATTCATTAAAAATATACTTTGATAGATTTTCCAACTATCCTGAGTGCCCATCAACATAACATCGGCCCATGCGCGAGAGGCGGGCCGGGGTGGAGACAACACTACATGTAGAAATGAAGGACCGACTTAGGTTTTTGCATCAGTAGGATCCGCCTTCAAATGTGTCGAATACGGTCAAATATCCTTCGCATGTTCATTTTCAGGCAGCTTGAGTGCAGTTCGAGCATAAGAGTAGCAGAAAGGTTCAATCGTACAGATATGTAACGTTGAATTTACGAAATGTGCCCAGATACTGAGCATACAGCAGATGCTTGATCGTTTTCGACACATTTGACGGTGGATGAAAAAACAGTATCATGAGTTCCCAGGAGTTGGGTAGTTGTTACGTTTACGTAGCAGGAAGAAACTAAGCTTTTTGACGCTTTTCGATCTCTACACTGGCAAACATACTTCACACCAAAAAATGAGAAATCCAAAATTCTGGTAGGATGCAAGTAAACATCTGAATATTTTCATTCTCCGATGATACCAATGGTCAAGAAATGGGAGCTTCACGTGCATTGTCCCAACTGCTCTTCTCCATGAAGGATTGCCCGATGCTTGTTCATACCCGCGCCCATGTCGATGTAAACACGCAAGATAATATAAAAAACGTTCTTTTAAAATGCTCAAGGGCGCTAGCACTGTCCTTCTTGGTTTCACAACACTTTTTGGTGCGCCAAGGGCGCAATACTGTTCCACTGAGACGGGAAAGGACGCCGTTTTATGACTGCCTTGCAAGGGTACTTCCGTGTAAATGAATCATTATTGCTTAGATGGTATTGCTGCCTGGTTTGCGTGCCTGGGATTAACCTTTTCTGCATTGTTCTATTGACTTTGGTTTTTTAATGCGCCTAGCATGAAAAACATGGTGCTCTATACGGACAGAAAAACAGAGGTCGAGGACAAGAAGTTACGTGAAATATATTCTTCTGTGATTAAACGTTTTATCAATATCACATGGAGCACACGGTAGATCACTGGGATGAGGCTGTGGAAGGGAGAAGGGAGATACAGTAGTGGGCATCGATGGCTGTGGTAGCAAATACACAACTTTGGTGCATGATACCATCGTAAATCTGCACCATGATTACAACTTGGTGAAATATAACAACATTTGGGCTGAAAAGACAAGCTGTTTGTTGCACACTCTTTAGTAAGCTGTGGCGCCATCAGGTTTGCACTACGGTTGTGTACACGAGGATGGTAGACTGAGTGCTGATCATTCCCCGTTCCGTGTCGCAAATGTCGCTCTTTATCTCTCTTTGCAAACTTGATCATCTTTTGCCCTTCATCTGTTACAGAGCTCTGCGGAGTTGCGATCATGCCACTGTTAGCCCCGACTTGGCGCCTTCTCTGGGTGCACACTCGGATACAGGACGGAGCTACAAGTACCCTGCATAAACCAAAGAAGAAAATTGAATATAATTTTTGTATGTCTAGAGAGATGTTGGCCGATTACGTTTCCAATGAGCAACCTGTGAGGAACGATTTCAAACCAGTTTGAATTCAGAGAACGCCGCAACGTTTAGGGAGCGGGTGGGAACTTTTGGAAGCCAGTTATAGGCAACCTTTGAAGATAGCTTTGTATCGAAGTGCTGTTGAGGGTTACATGCTTTACGATTTCTGGGTAGACAATAGCCATGTGTCGATTACACGGGAAATTATGTGCACCGTAGAATCGATTGTCCATTTAATTGTGATTTCTGTGCATCTACGAGAGTAATCGGATCACCATTAGATGGACAAGTGCGCGGGAAGGGATCCCAGGACGAAGGTACATCTATGGGCGTGGATCTTGAGAACTACTGTATATTCAGGGAGTCAACTGTGTTCGACTCGAAACGCGAGTTGACCAACATGATTTTGACCCCCACCCATAGGCTTGCCTTCGTCCTGGAATCCCTTACAGCGCACTAGTCGATGAAATGATGACTGTGTTTGGACTCAACATTCGTAAGCACAATTGCTAGCAGTTGAGTGCGGGATAAGTGGATAGCATTCCCGATTGTTGTGCGCAACTAGGTAACCCGATGTACACCTGGGATGATACTGTTAGGTCGACCAGAAAGTATCAAGGCTGCATAGCATGTGAAAAATAACGTTTCCAACTATTTCCCATTTTGTTGTTTTGGTGTGAGTTTCCGCGATTGCTCGGCCTTGAAGCGGACAGCTGACATTCCGTGCTTAGTCACGAACTGCATCTGTGCATGCCAGTACTTCAGCATACTGCCATGCCTTGCACTCTCTGATACAATTATATCGAAAAATGGACGAAGATAGACACGAGCACTGGCTGAGGAGAAACCCGAGTCGGTAAGAGTAGGCTTGGGAACAACGATAGACATTCTGTTGCTCAGCATGGAAGCACATAGACAACAAGCACGCACATACTAAGCAATAGGCATATCTGAGCGCATCGAGGTTATCCGTTTGACTGACACATAACCTCGCGCTTAAACGAGATTGGGTATCATACCTGCGATAAGGCGATTGAATTTGCCGCAGGATTCGAATTGCGACCGCTACGGAGTTGAGTAACCAAGATATTTTCTCCCGAATACCCATCTCAGCGTTCCATGTCTTCTCAAGCTATCCAAGGGTCCGTAAACGCTGCATTGGAGCGTGCTCTTGTGATACCCTGGGGGCATTTACTAAGTAAAATGAGACAGCTATGCTTCATCTTCAGGTTGGACATTTCTCATCATATGTAATACACTTGCTCGTACTACTTGTTTCGATCCTGGACGAAACTGTGTTTGCTATCGACATCATTGCAGCTCAAATAAGCTATTTTCGCTTTGATCTGCACATTCTATACCTAGCTATGGAACTTCTCTACATTCTCACGGGGAAGAAGGTTTTCGCTTCACTTCCGTTCTATCAACAGCAAACAGCAACTTTTGGGAAAGGCTTAGTCATTGAGATCCAAATTTGCTACATGAAAATGCTGACGAGATAGATCAATGCGCAGAAGATGCAAAGCGGAGGGCATAGAGCGCGGAACATGCTAGAGCTGAACCACGGTCAGATGAACAATCGGCCTAGTATGGACTTGTAACTGCAGTTTATTTCAGAGCCAAATAAATGAGACCCGTCGTAAGCATGCGTAGGCATGAGTAGAATATGAGCAT
Source organism: Smithsoniella earleae (assembly GCA_032356285.1). Lineage (NCBI taxonomy): Eukaryota > Viridiplantae > Chlorophyta > Ulvophyceae > Smithsoniella > Smithsoniella earleae. The sequence goes on along the minus strand of JAULKQ010004912.1, from coordinate 11,829 downwards.
GGAGTGCTGTGTACAAGCCACCCATAGTGGTGGTTTACTTATTGTGCACCTTCAGGAGGATATTCAGCACTTTTACAAACAATATCGAGATAAGCACCTCAGGATGCTTCCTTGCACTGTGAAACCAAAACCTTAACAAGCGTATACATGATAGCTCAACTTGCTATGCAGAGCTCAACTTGCTATGCAACTCCTTGGAATCTTCAACACATCAGTATCTCTCAGGAGTGAGTTTCGTCCAAACAATTTCGACTTATTCAACTTTCCTGCAACTCTTGCTTCCCCAATCATGGATCCTCACTCAGATAAACTGAGAGAATTGGTAAGCTCTCTCTGCTGCTGCACCATGGGTGGACGAATGAATGGAAGTAAAACGCATGATGGACCCTTTACAATGCAGCACTGGTGTACATCCCTGGATATCATTTAAGTTGCTGGTGAACCCTTCAATGCTTATTACCACACGTATTTACGTTGACAAAGTAAAAAAATGTTGGGAGTGTAATTCATGCAATCATCTGTCCTCATTCACCTAGCTCGGCACTCGTTTGTCATTGCTACACATCGACGTGGACGTAGGACTGTGATTATAGTGAGGAACGTGATGCAGTGTGTGCACAAAGGAATCGACCGTCAAGAGGGGGACAATGAAGTGACGTGAGCGCTTGGTCCCAACTACAAGGTGTAGATATCATCGCTGTTGTCAAGCACTGTACCAGCGAACGAATCAGGAGAATCTGATTGTCGAGTATGAATATATTTGACAAACTGAACACTTCCAGCTGTTCGTCAACTCAGACACAGTCTCGCAAACTGACTGAAGGATCTCAAATCGTTTGAGAAGGGAAACAGATTAAATCAAAGAGTTCACAATTACTTAGTTCTTTTCTAAGCTTTTCTTGACAGATGTCTGGAAACTTCTCGTTGCTACAGCAATGGAAGTGAACATGATCCTGCGTGCCATGGACGATCTGACGGAGCATGTCGAGCCTGATCTGCAGGGTACCTGGCGAGAACTGACGTTAATGGCGAGCAACAAGGCTATACATAAACACACGGCTGTGTCAACGTTTACTATTGCTGATCAAACCGATTGCTGTTCGTACAAACCTGGTAACGCCTGACATGACTATTGAGTGCCTGGCGTCAACGCTGCTGCACCGAGACCCCTCTTGGAGATTCTACACAATTCCATCACAACACTTGCCCGTGAATATGCCAACAGCACGGTTTTTGGAGGAGATAACAGTATGACGAGTTCAGTGCTTAATGCTCGACTGTCATGCTGATGCTGAGAGTTGATGTGCTCGTACCACCCACACAGAAAGTTGTGATTCGGGGCTGATTCTCGCTGTAGTTACTTAAATTATGATTTCTTACTTCATCAATTGCGATGCAAGCTTCTCACTTCGGAAAAGCTCTCTATCACAGCTTTCGAGCTCGAGGTGCCATGGGGAGCAAAATGGAAACCAGCTTGCGAGTGATTTGAGTACAAATTCCTCATTGACACGGCAAATAGTCTTGTATTCCTGGTATTCCACGCTAGGATGAGTTTAAGACGGTTCTACACCTGTGTGCGGGTATCAGCTGCTCCTGTGGGTGCTGCACAGAATACGAAAATTGATTTCGGAAGATTTCTCAGCATCTCTTCCATTCAATCTTCTTTTTTTCAATTTTTCAAACTTTTTTCTGCGCGAGTAAGCAAGCACTGAAACCGTGGATCACTTTCGGGAATACTGCGATGACCAGTCGCCTCGGCTGTGACTCAGAGCGCGACAAGTGCAACTCTCGCAGCTAAGCAAAGGAAATAATGAAAACATGAGACGTCAAACTTGGCTTGAAAAGATTCAATTCCACGTTGAGTCCAAAGCACAGCGTACAGGTGGAGTTATCCCGTCGATCAATACAAGAAGTTGTTGGCGACGGGAGGACGAAGGCGCCGTCCCTGTTGAGTTTGTTGGATAACCAAAAGATGCGAGACCATAAAACATAAAGAGACGCTTAACGCGATCATCGGGTTTTTGTGTACCATGATCTGGCCAGTTCGGATTTCAGCCACCCGTTTCTCGCACTGCGTTGCAAGCAAACATGCACACGCACGCACAGATAAGAATAAGCTTAAAACTCGTAGGTAAAGTAGATATACCTTCCCAGAAAAACCAAAATTAAAGAAAATGAAATAAAATCCGTGCGATGTGATAGCCCTGCTGCACTCGTGTCGACTAACGTCGTGGTGGGCGCCAGGCTCTGAGTTCGAGAGCCCCGAGGCTGGATCGCTCGCTTACTGAGTCCCGAAGCTCGAGTGGTTTCACGTGTGGTGTCGAGAAGCTACGAAAGGTCAAGCTGCGTATGGTGTTCGATTGAGTGGAGTACTCACAACTCATGGGGTTGAGTTCCATTGACGTTCTTGACCCTGCAGGGTCCAAACTGAGGTTCTACATGCATTGGTGCAAGCCAGTTCGAGAGTGATTCAGCAGAGTGAAGCAACTGCGAAATGAAGAGTTTGTAAAGATGCCAAAATTGAGAATGATGCCGTGATGCCAATACACAGTACATGAAGTGGTTTTGCTAGCGGTTTTGGTTTCTAAGAACCACGTGCGGGGTTGTGCATATAATTCAAGTGATCCCTTAGCTGTTCATACGGACTTTATGCATGCAGTATCCGTCCTGCCAGATGCGATTGAAACCACTGACCGTGCAGCATGTAACTGCATGTGAAGCACTCACTAGTCTGGGCTCTGCGATGAGGGCATCAACAACTCCCCTCTCTGCAGGAAAGCAAACAACGGTTTTTGGTTATCGTAGCGTCCCAGTTTGGATTTTGGGTACAAAAAGATTTCGGCGCAACAACGATATGGATGCAGAATCGAGCTAAGTGTGAGCTAGAAATCGAAAATTATTTACGCCCAGTTTGTGGCATTGGCGATCTGGATTTTGTTTTGTTGCAGGCAGTTGGGTTTAGGGCGGCGGGAGGGATATCCGGTAGGCATATCACAATGCCACGCACCAAAACCGTCAAAAAAGGCGGCGACACTTTTACACACTGAATCTGTAGTCGATGCGAGGTTGTGTCAGTAGTGCACAACCTGTCCGCGCTGGGGGAGCATCCCATGCGAGAACGACGATTGTGTTTGTTTTAGAATGCAGGTGAAAACCTAATGATTCAGACTCATCAAATTTTTGCTTGTCTCCAGCACCTCCTGAGTGGCCTGGCAGTTAGAAGCGTTGGTGTGCCTTTGATAGCACTCTCTTGCGTCAATTATTGATTTTTGAATACAAACTAAAGTTAATTTCAGAAGCGCTGTAACGAGCGATTGAAATCCATATCCGTAGCAGATAATGGCTCAAGTAGGAGATCCGCACGGAGTCGCCCAACCCCGGAGTAAATCAATGTCTAGAGTCAGAAGAAACTGTCCATGGACAGAAGCAGAGCACACTCTTTTTCTTCTAGGTCTTGAAAGGCACGGAAGAGGGGCCTGGAGAGCCATCAGCTCGGAGTTTGTGATGACAAGGACAGCTACCCAGGTAAGCTCCGAAGAACAGCCTAGATAAGGCCATGCACCATTTTAAGATCTTCGATGTCTTTTCGCTTGGTTGAAGCGATGTTTTACGCTCGTACTCACAGCCAGAGGTTATTCGACTGTCCACTTACGACCTTGCCACGAAAAAGCGAACTTGCGAATGAGCTCTCGTGATGTTTTCTGGTCTGTGGCTGAATTGGTTTTAGGATTAAATGGTTCGTCCTTTGTAGTTTTATGCCGTCTGCACGGGAATCACGTTCCCGTGCAGGATGCTTGAGTATGACGTGATGGGAGTTGAGGGGGCACTTTTTTCTCGGCCTGGGCTCATATTACGTATTTAAGTAAGAGTTGAAATATAGGGTACCTTGAATCTTTTACTCCGAGGAATTTGCTTACCTGTTTGTTTTTCTTCCGGGTGGGCCTACTGATGGATATGGTCCGATAACCGCACACAATTTAGACGTCGGCTTGACAGCGTGAACACACCAATCGCAGCGAACATTTATATACACCCCCAAAAACTTTTCTTATCTCCGTACTGGTGTGGTTGGTGGTTGTAATGTTACGGGCTTGTTTTGACTGAGCTCGTCCAGGCTAGCTGTGCCATGCATATATCCCGCTCGATATGAACTGACATATGCTAACAGCAATCCTTGAAGAGTATGCTCATCTAAAGACTATTTCAAAAGTTTGTCATTGCCATATGTTCGGTATTTTGAGTCAAACGCAAAGTGGATGTTCATTCGAGGGTTTTATGCTAGACCTCGGTAAAGATGACATAATAATGCCGCTCCGCTACTCTGTAGGAAGAAGAGATTATAATAGACCCATATACTGCGGAGGAAACATGTTTTTATCTCTAAGTTAGCAGCTTCAGACCTTCGTACGAAACTGGCCTTGACACAGGCGCCGCTCAACTCAGCTCCCATTTCAAACATAACTCAAAATTTAGCTTGTTTAAAAAATTTCCGCTTGGTAAGCACAAGTCTCTATTGCATTATATCATATATCAAAGCTGCATCTGCGTCATTCTGCTTCTGCGACTACTCGACACGGCTCGTGTGGTACTATATTCACCAATGCCAAGGCTTTCCCCAGAGTCACAACCCAAGACGATTGTGCTGGCAACCGGAACTAAAACTGTCTCTCGACGTTTTAGACTGTACACCCGAGGCCTCGCCCTTGCGGAGGATGCTCATGTGTCTTGGTCCCTGGTGAACTGCGTGATAGAAGTGGGACGAACCTCTAGAATCCAGTCTTTTGAGCATAGAAAATACAATTGTTAACCTGAACGGCACTGTGTCACTCGACAAGTTCCCACGTTTCGCAGCGACAACTACAGACGAACTCCACTCAGCACATGTTTCGACACTCATCTACAAACAACCTAGCTTTCACACACCGTCATATTTCTGAAGATAGTACAACTGCATGTGTTGATATTCCAGTTCCGCTTCTTCCATTGCGCTTCGCACAATTTAAACAATACTTAGCCCCATTCAAATAACTCGAATCCGGCAGAAAGCGTTATTTACGCTCGCAGAGCGACGGAAACAGAAAAATCTACTCCCTACTGATTCATCCATACTGACGAGATGCTGTCCGAGATCCTCCACTCCGCTCGCTGTGCAGGTTGCATCCCATGCACAGAAGTACTTCCTTCGAGACTCCGCAGGGGCAAGCCAGGCTCGGAAAAGGCAAAGACCATCGATACACGATATCCGATGTTCATCTTCCGTTCCTTCAACCAGGCTGGAGCAGGACCAACTCAAACTCAGCTTGCAGCGCATCAACAAGCACACAGTCGAGCTCGAAATGAACACGCCCGTCACCACCGACCACCAGCTACCAGGTGCGACACACTTCCTGCGTCCTAATGACGCACGTCCGACGCTGACGCACACTCACACCTCCCCTTACCGCGCAGGCCGGCAAACCCTCCCGCCCGTGTTCACACAAGGCAGACCACTCCAGCTCCAAGGCAAGCACCCAAACCCCCTCTCACTCCACCAGAAGCCTGACCACTTCCTCAACCATTCCGCAGCCTTACAAACTCAAGGCGCCAACATACGGCAGCCTATACCGGACACAACTGCCCTACACTCACAGCTCCACCCTTTCCAAACACCCCTAACCCAACCAAATCTCCCCGCCCAGCCACCCGAGCTCCTCGCCCAAAAACTCCTCAGAGACCTCGACCTGCTGCCCAAATCCGAGCCCACCACCATCCATAAAGAAGAGCCCCAGACGCATCACCTCACAGGCCCAGCCCGCACATCCTCCCTCGCACAGCCCAACTCCGAAGTCGACCCATACTCTTACATTTCAAGTGCGATCCCCCCACCACCCTGTAGATCTCTCAAAACCCTTTGCCTGCTTTCCACAGAGTATATGCCTTCTATTCACACAAATCAGATTACCAAAGATCTAACATCTGCATGAGCAGTCACAAGGGGCCTGGTGCTTCATTGATTCAAGTTACAGCTGCATCTCACACAGAAGTGCTTGCAAGCGATAATGGACTAAGAGATCTAGCACCAGCCACCCCACCCCCCCCTGGACACAACTTCACCACCCCCCCCTCATGCAGACTCCCAGCCCAGCATATACTCCTACAACTACGACGCCAACGAGCTCGCCGCACTCCGCCGCAGCACCGAGAAAGCAACACACCCGTTCCTCAGCTCCATCATGCCCTCCCGGGGAACCACCTTCGACTCCAACCCACCCCGCCCGGACCTCCCAATGCTCACGTCCTCCAAAGCCGCAAACTTCTCCGACGACGCCATCCGCACCCAAGTCGAAGCCCTTGAGCGCATCTGCAATTCCGAGTCGGGGCAGGACGTAATGACCCAGCTCCAGCAAACTATGTCGCGCTCCGACATCACATCCAGCACGGCCAGCCACCAGCTGCGCTCAGTCCTCCAGCTCCAGGACCCTACAGCCTCCCCTCAGTCCCACCGGACTGCCCTCCTCGACGGGGGGTCGGCCGCTGCAGGGTCCATAGACAGCCTCCACCCGGCCGAGTCCATCGCCCAGGACCCCTCCCACTACAGCAACTCCCCCATCAATGCAGGGCTCTTTGCATCCGCCACACTGCCGACCAGCTCCGCCAACACCGACACTTCTACTGCTGACCCGTTGGTACAACTGATGCTGCAGAATCTGCGCGTCCACCCCAACGACTGCCAAGGCCTAGTGGACATGCTGGCACAGTCCCAGGCTACTCCGGTATCGCAGCTACAGATCATGGATGCTAGTGATAACTCCACCAGCCCTCTGTACGCCGGGAGCAGCATGCAGGTAGGGCAAGCTGGGAAGCCATGCGTAGACGCATACTCGCCGTCGCCGCTTGCTCACAATCACAGCCTCCCATCCACACAGCACAGCGACGCCATGTCTGTCAACACGCTGACTGCGTTGTTCCAAGCCCAGACGTCCCAGGGGGTGCCGACCAGCCCCCACACACACGACGTTCTCATGGCACTCAAGGGCGGCATGAGCCCAGAGGAATTCTCCATGTGGCGGAACCAGGGAGACGGGCACTCCCCCCCCGGCGCGGCGGCGGCCGCCGGCAGCGTCAGCATCAGGGCGCCGCCCCCCGCCGCCGGCCTCCACTCCGCCCCCCCGTCTATGAATTACGACTTTTCGGGCTGGGAGACAGGGAGACAAGCCGGCCAGGTTCGTACTTGCTCAATGGTGTGCTGCGGTGCTGAGTACGGTGCGACTGGGTGAGTTGAGTGGCCCGTATTGTGTGCAGGACTTTCCGTCAGTGAACGCGGCTCTCTCGCAGTTGCAGGCATCCCATGCTGGGAGGATGTGGCACCAGCAGCAGGATTTTGCTGTGCGGGAGAATGCGACTCACTGAGAGCATCCTGTGGTGGGTTGGCGGTGTGTGCTGGCTGTGCAGTAAGTTTTGCAAGTGGTTGTTCGTTACTGGCTTTTGGATGCCAAAGTCCTTTGGATCATCCCCTGTCTGGGCAGTGCCTTTTGTGGCCGACGAGTTGCGAATTTCAGGCTGTTGTGGATCTGTTTATTAAGGTGGTTGGCTGCTGGGGTACACTGGTGGCTTGCCCTTGCCTTAGTGTAGCTGCAGCGCATCTCATGGGTAAGGGATGTGTGCTTGAATGTTGTGTATGTGTGTATGTGAGTGAGTGTAGCAGCTGAAAGATCTGCCGCCGATGGGCAACGGGAGGGAGTGCAGCTGAGGTGGGGCGAGAGCTGGATGCGTATGAGTTGTTTGATAGATTATGGTGGAAAGGAGAAATGATGTGAACTGGTTGACCTATTGAGGCCTGCTCGATGTCACGAAGAAATGTTGTGTCGTGCTGCATTGAGCACTCGCTGCTGCTTGTGTGTTGCGATTAGCACTGGCGGGAAGCATACCTGCACTAGTGCTGGACCTGATTTCCACTGGAGTGATGACTTTCAATGTATGGAGTGTAGCTTCTATAGTCATTGATTGATACTAGAAGGTTTTTCAAGTTTTCATTGGTTCTTTCCTGTTTTTAGGGCTTTGGTAGTGTGAACAGTTTGCTGATCAGAGTAGATATGTATGAAATGCGTAGTGATTGAGCCCAGCTGTACACCGGCTTCGTTGTACGACGAACTTTGCCCTCGTACTCATGTAATTCCTTGCCTCATGCTTGCTTGATTGGGTGGCCTTGTGCCCCTTGTGGAGATCCCGCCTGCCCTTGAATGAGTGTTGTTTAAACGCTTTTAAGCATTGTGAAGCTGTGACGAGCTACAAGTGGCTCTTACTTTGAACTTGCTATTTTGGTTGATTGGGTTGCGCTTGCTCGCAGATGTGTTTGTTGCGTATGTGGAAGACAACCATCCTCGAAATACCGGACCAGCGGCGCAGATTCAAGTCATTGGCATGTAAAACCGTATTCTAGTATCTACCGCTTCATCTTATCCTTTTCCCCAAGATCAATCGCGCGCCAGGCGCTAATGCCGCGGTAACTGGTATTCGAAGCAGACCCCGCAGTAGCAGACTGGTGACCTTTCCACTGCTCAACGTTGCACGGCTTAAACAACTTGCAGTTTTTTCCCAGTTGCCTCTGCCTGGGAGTACTTGGATGGCGGTAGCAGTCTTGATGCACTTGACAGCACCATTGGTGTGCGTGGAATGCATATGCGTAGGGCCCTTGTGCGGGCACACAGTGCAGTGAGTGCGATCCCCAGAGATTTATCGCCATCGTATCTCCTAGCTTTACTAGATCATTACTTTTAATTTATAGGTGCACTATAAATGGTTTCTGCAATGCGTACTGTACAACCACCAGCGCCTGTAGCACACGATTGGCACACTCCCAATATTCTCGCACGCCATTTGATGCTGAGTGTCTGCATCTTCTTACGTAGTTTTTTCCAGCCTGCGGTTTTGTGTGGCGGTGACTGCACAATTAATAGCACTGGTGGAGATCAGGCTAACGTGTCTCCGCATCGCTTGAAGGACGATAGCGTATTAAGCTAGTCGCAGCTATCGTGATTGAGCTGCGGCCTTGGCCGGTCTCATAAGCCCTCGTCACCAGCGCCGCAAGTTACATTTGGAAGCCGCGCACGCACTACTGCGTCACCATTGCCTCGGTTCTCTTTGTTAGACGTCCAAGTTAAATTGAGGCACATTTTCAGGTAGAACTGCTCATGTATGACACCCTCAGAATTGAATTGTTGCCCATTGGACTCAAGCCGGGTACAGACCCAGCTCAGGCTGGCAGGAACTAATGGGTCGCTGCATAGCCCCCAACAGGACGGCATATGCTTACACTCTGAGCATTCTACAGAAGGGGTGTGTACAGTACGGAAGTTGCGTGAATCGCAGCGATTGCAACGGCCAGATCATACCTTCATACGAACGGAAAGGCCAATTGTGTACTGCACAGAATAATCCTCAAAACGCCGATAAATTTCAAGACGGAATCCATTCCTCAAGCGACGCCCTGTCCTTATCTGTCAACCTACAGAAAATAGCTGGAGATATAACACAAAATCCTTCTCTTTGCTGCATACGCTGAAATCTCTGTTGTTCCTCAAACAGTTCACACATGAGTGCATCAGCGCAAAAGTTTTTCCACATTAATCTACAGTGTTTTTAGTAATATTGAATAAAATAATGCGAGCAAATCTTCACGCAAAATTTTATTCAAATGGCTTTGATATCATTGCAGCGGAGGCGTGAGCAGCTTTACTTGTGGAGGTTGGCAGTGTCAGTGTGAGATTTGCTCTCATTCTTGTGTACATTTGTATCAGCCCGAGTCAAACTCTCAGGCTCTTCCTGGTTCAGGAACGCGTTGAGACCTTCTTAGGTGCGATTGCCTTCTGTAAGGTTGTAGTAGTGAAAATACATGACTCGACCACGGGTGCCTGTTTCCGATCACTTCCGTTTGCTTGTTTAATCTGAATTCGCTTACATCATGTATGAAATTAAATTGGGGGAGAAAGCAATGAAGTAGGGACATTGACGAGCTAGCATTGTACATCTGCAACATATAATGGGGAATTGAATTCTGACTCAAGATGCTCTATCACGTCAAGCTTGCTCACGATACCAGCGAAGGCGCTCATCAGCTGGCCACCAACCGCAAACCTGCAAGGCCACCAGTGGCTTCTGTGAAAGATGGTATCCGTTTACACGTTTAACATTCTGTCGCGTGCGAGTGTGCTGTGTTCTGGCCCATTCACAAAGAGGAAATGGATTCTGCCAAACTTTCAGTGTCTGCGAGATGTGATGTTGGATCCTTCCAGGACTCATTTGCAAAGCACAGATTCGTCCGCTGCTCGCTATATTGTAGATACAGCCGACAAACAATCTTTGGTACCAGCGCGGCTGCGATTCGCGATCTCTCTTGAATTTCAAGTTTTTTTGATTTATCAGAAGCTTAGCCATACAACCTGACAATGTCAGCCTTGTATGGTTCGAGAGTGTGCAGGGTCCTCTTTGGCTTCACATTTAAAGCGAATTGGATAAACAAACAGCGCTTGCATTGAGACCAGGAACTCCAGGCCCATCAACATGTTCCGATAAGGAGTAAGAGAATCTATTTCCAGAATCTATTTCAGCAGTTCTACACATGTAGATGAACTGCAGAATCGAAACTGTTCTCCATAGTAACCCGCCTCCCAGTCGATGAAAATAGCTGTCAACAGTTCTGACATTAATATCATCACAGCGGTGGAGCTCTATTTAAACAAACGCAAGCTGTGCCTGTCAGATTGAGCATCACAATGTTAGTATTTCTAGAATGCATCAACTTCAGCATGGCGTATCTAATGTTACCGAGCAAGGTTTCAACACCATCTCTTCACGAGCCGTGTCATATTCCGTGCAAAGCATAAACCACGGTCAAAATTGCAAGCGATAAACTCAATAATTGTTCTTTTTGCTTTCCGCTCGCTGCCGTGAAGAAAGAGTGAAATCGCAGGCTTTTTCTTTAAGTTCGATTCGCCTGTAGCATGGCCGCGCCAAACAAGTAACTTTGCCTTCAGTGCAAAATAAAACTGCATACGTTAGATTTAATATTTATGATAGATGAGGTATCCGGGAAGGACGTTGAGCACGCGATGACTTGTAGAAAAACCGCAGCCGCCCACTGCATGTAGTTTCATCACAACCTCGTCGTGACCGCTCTAGGGCGCATCGTGCACCGAACAGGACTTAGCTGCGCTATTGAACCCCCCTCTTCTTTGGCAACACGTAACCGGGCTCACAATAGGGTCGCAAACGCGGGGATATCTCAGTCTCCCATCCCAAGACCCAGCAGTAAACCAACGGCCCTCACCCGGGCTTTCACTTCGTCCCATTATCTGTGGTAGCTTACGGACGGCTTGACAAGCCCGCCATAGATTTTCTAAGAGATTGTCTGAGAGACTATCCGCCATAGCGGCCAGCAGCGGCCGCTTCTCCGAGGCAGCTTTCTTAGCCAGTGCTCTGATAGAACTGAGGCTATTCTGTCTCCGTGCAAGGGGCGAGAGTATTACAGTGAGATGACGCTCTGATGCCTTTCCGTGATGGCATGTAAGATGATTCCTTGTAGTGTGGCAGACAGTCATCTGTTCGAACAAAGGAGCAAAGAGAGCTCATGTTGCTCCGTAGATCACACACTTGCTCCCTACGTCGTTACTTGAAGGCTCACCCCTGGTGCCATTTTTGCGTTAAAAGCTCTCTTCAGCGCTCATAGCGGTTCCTATTGTACTTGATCTAGACGTATCCACTTCCACATGTGGTTCCCTTGCGTACCTGTCAGTCCAATGGTGAACGTGAGATTGCATACGTCAGATTATGATCAGCTGTGACCGTGTCAGC
>JAULKQ010004901.1:0-15099 GCA_032356285.1 Smithsoniella earleae | reverse complement strand
TGAGCCCTTGATCAAGGGAAGGTTTAACAGGCATCCCTTTGGAGCGCTTGCGTATGTCGTATTGTGCATCAGTCCAACTCCGCATCCCTCACTTGCATTGAACGTTTCAACGTCTTCTTGTGTATAAGTGTGTAAAAGGTTTCGATTATTGACTATGCAGACTCTCAGCAGTAGCAAGACAATAATCCCGTATCCATTACACATGACACTAAGTCCGCCATGGCTGTAAGTGAAATACTTCACATTTGTGTCCCGTGGTGTTCCAACTTGAGATCGATTGTTGCACAGGAAGGAAGTATCCAACGCAAACAAAAATTAGGATATGCTTGTTAAAACACAAGCCTTGTACTTCACATGTATTTGCTACATAGTAACACTGCTTGATGACGATATTCACGGTGACTTACGTTCGCGTAAGTTCGAGACGGTAATCTTCTTCATACGAAAACGTCGGACGACGTAAATTGTTGTTACCTGTCCCCTCCCATGGATGCTTCTGGCAAAGTTGTGGATATGCTACGGTAGGTAGGGGATTCGCGCTCCTGCTTGAGCAGCACTAGCAGCTCCCGCGGTCCTTGCATAATAGAGAGCCCTCCGCGAAAGATTGCCTGGTTAAACCTCGCAAGCGCTTTTGCTAATTCTCTGTATGTACTCTGTAGGAATTCTAGCCTGCGGAAAGAGGTAGGAACTGGAACCCTTGAAAGCCAACTTCCTGATGCTGTCTGACCTTGACTGCACCTCTAAGGGCTGCTGCTCCTCCTGGCTGTTGTGCTTGATGCTGGTAATTGTTGGATGTAGGATGAATCACTGACACATCCACTATCATCATCCTTCTGAGGAGAGCACTATACCTGGGTAGTTGTTCAACTCAGGACCGATGAAAGCCAAGTTCCAAGTAGCAATAAAATATTGTTGTTGCTCTCCCCCCTCCTGCATCACAAGGTGGAAATGGAAAAGCAGTGGACAAGCTGGTTCATCAGGACACAAGGTTTTGCAGCAACAGTATTAATATGGAAGACAGATTGAACTTTATTCAATGTATTGCCAATGATCTGCATAAAACCCAAGTACTATTGGCAAATCTGTACATTGTATCAGCAACAAAGAGACTGAAGTGAAAATGTAAACCTCACACCTTGGCAGTGCAGCGATAGCCCAGTGTGTTCAAGCAACCATCCACACAGTATCTGAAGAAGCAGCAAATGAATAGACTGTAAATAGTCAAGAGCGGGGCTCGTACACTGACGTTGGTGAATATCTAAACAGATACCAGAGTAGTCCATGCCGCGGCTACATGAGAGCGCTAGTAAAGAAGAGAATGTAGGACTGGTTCCAATAGGTTTGATATTTCTACCCCGGATGCTAAAACCTGGTTTGGTTTGAAGCAGTCATCTCAGTTCTCTCTGTTGAATCACTGTGTTTTTAATTTTGTATGTGTGAGCAAATTCATCCGCGGCAGTCTGTACTGTGATTCCAAATGCCAGTTTGCTTTGTGCAGTCTGTGATAGTCAACTCTTGCTCGCTGGATCAGTGGCTTGAGGATCCATCATCTTTGAAACTTGGTTTTACTAGTGACCTGTAAGAAAAGAATGTTTCACTCTTTAGTTTACACTCGAATTGATTGCTGTGGCCTGAGGCCTATGTACCGGCGTGGACTGAGATTTTGTTGTGAGACTAGTTTTGAGATCAAGGTCAACTTCTTCAAAGGAAACACACACATAAGCTCCTGACTACGTAACATCTTGAGACTGTCAAACCCAGTTGGTTTTGTTGTTCGGAATTATAATTATATTTTTAACGTACTTTCCTAGCTTGGGAGTGAGAGCAGTTGTCGCAGCAGAAGTAAGGCTCAACTCGATGAACATTTAATGAAGGTTAATTTTACGTTCCATGCACCTCAACTCTTGACTTTCGTTTTTCAAAATGATGTCTGGCTCCCTCAGTTCACTTATAACTATCCAACATGTCAATGTAGTGTTCATAGGTTTGACTATGTGGTACTTGACCAGCCCAACTTCAACCTAAGACCATGGTTCTCCTGTTTCAACCATTCTTACCCATTTACACACGTGCTTTTACTGGGAATGTGCTTCTATATTCAATTACTTACTCTCACATGCCGGGTCGGGGCCAGCATCTGGTGCTCAGCCCAGCTCTTGTCTGGTTGGTTTTTTTGGCACGAGACCAGTTGCACCAGTGCAAAATTTCTAGATCTAAATCAAAGGCTTCATTTTGCCACAGTGTACAGGCGGATTTGCAGTTCCCGGCACCTTGGGCGATCTAGGGTAAAGTGGATGGGTTTTGGTTCTTACGTATCTTACGGATAGATGCAGCTAGCTGGACAATATGGTAGCGTAGCACCAGCGGCAATATAGAAAGAATTCCATAGAGATCGTCAGTTTCTTATCAAATGGGAGAAGGAATGATCGTGAGCGACGAGGTAGATACATGCCGATCGGTATTCCTACAGCTTGGGTGGTTCGCCGCGAGCTTCAAGCATGCTGTGCAACTAGCACAAAATATCTGTAACCGAGAACAGTTTTCTGACGGTACATGGAATGAAAATGAGCGTATAATCGGCAGAGACCAAAAACCTGTCTCTGTTTGTTCCTGTGAAACCCGATCGTCCGAAGTGAAGCTGGATGCGCAGTGAGGGACAGAAAGCGAGTTGGAGCTTGTTCAAACGTCATCTCTTGGAACGAAACAAGTAAGTGAATGAAATTGAAACACGCTTGAAGAAACATGGCTTGATATTCGACGTTTGAAGGGCATGTGGCAAGCCATGTTTGAACAAGCGAGCACCGGAATTTGGATTGTTTGAGTTCGCTTGATTGTTAGCAAAATGGTGCACTGTAATCAAAAGTAATATAAAATATTACTGCTTGCATACGTTGTTGCAATCAGAATGGCCGTGCAGGTTGTGCAGGTAGCTATGTGTTCGGTGGTAACGGCGACAACAGTTGAAGCTATTCAATTTCGTACCCTGAAAACATCTTTCTGAGTCTCATACAAGGCACCCTATAGTGATGGTGATAAAATCAGAAAGGAACGAACGCTAGTAACATTGTTTCAAATTCAGCTTCGCACTGTCGCATAACTATCTCGAGTTATGCACTGGTCGGTTGATTGAACTCGATTGATGTTGACAAACTCGGTCATGCATAGGAAGCGAATGCCGATTCAGACGGCAATTTTGCATGTGGCTAGGAATCGATCCATTTCGTAATCGGAACTGAGTAGAACACTCGCAAGAGAAATTAGAAATAGTTGTTGCACCCACTCAAAATCATCATTAATCGAGGGCTCGACATCGACTGGCACAGAACCATCACGACGGTGGTTCCAGTTGTAGCAGAGACCTGCATTGTTAGAAAACACTTTCAGGAGCATCAAACTACGACAACTTGTGCATTCAACTAGTTTCAAACTTCTGTATCGCGGAAACAAGCTCGTAGTGTGGGATTCGCCATTGTTCGTCAACCAAGCTAGAGATGCTTGAGAATAAGTGGAAAAATACCGGTTCTGTACTCGAGGAGCTAAGTTCACGGAGTATGGTGTGAAAATTCTGTAATCTCACCTCCCAGATTTGCCTGACAGTAGACTGCTTCTTGTATGTTTTTCTCCGGCAATGTGTCGTGCATCGTCAAATCGACACAACGTTGCATACAAACAAACGGCTATGATGATATGTATTTGAACCATTACAATTTGCAAAACCCAGCATATTTTGTGGCTATGTACCTATCTCCTGAAATATTCGCTACGATGTTTTGACGTCGTAGTGCTGCGTTGCACACGAATCAGGACGTTGATGACTGTACACAAGTCTGGATTATTGAAGTCGGATGCAGAGTAAGTCGAGCTCAGGGAGAAGTGAAATGCACAACAACGTCGAGGCGTTAAGTGATCTTGGACAAGAATCAAGCGTGCTCTTGCGGCGGTCAGGGGATTCAATCGACAGTTGCGATGAATCTGAAGATGAAATCAAGAATTGGTTGAAAAGTGCAGTAAGTAGATTGATCGATGACATCGATACAGATGCTTTGGAAACTGAGGTATCCTTCGCACAATCGAAAGCCTCGGAGTACTATACAGCGATCATGGAGCGTGAAGATTCGAAGATACTGGATATAAACGGTACACCTAAGCACTGCATGGAAACACACATCGCGGAAGCTGCAGTAAAGACAGCAGAATTCCACCTAGCTGCCTCTGAGGAAGTTGCCATAAAATTATTGTGCAAACACTTGCGGCAAGAAATGTTGTGGCGGACTGATACGGCGCGGAACGAATCTAAGGCGCATGAGCTGGAGTATCAATACCGACAACACAACAATGATGTTGGCATGCTATTGGCAGAGGACTTTGAAACACTCAATGGGTCTAGCTATGATGCATGTTTTTTGGAAACAAGCCGTCCTAGTTGCTTGGAATCTTTTAGTGGGCAGCTACCTCATGCTTGTGATGATGCCAAGGGTCTGTGTGGTGATTCAAGCTGACTGTTCGGATACTTTAACGCGTGCCACGTTTGATAGCTGGAACGGCAATTTCAAACATTTACTTTGCGTGCCTGCTAACATAATTGTCGACTGCGAGTGATTTTTACACTTTTCAGCTACTTGAAGTTTTCGGACAGGCACCAAGTATTGTGTTGAAGAACTAGGAATAGCAAGCACCGTCGTTTTTGTCTACCGTATCCGGTCAAATATCGTACGCCAAACTTCAACGTGCCAATCTAATACGCGAGGATTTCAAAGTATGCAGAGAAAAAGATTGTGATATAACTATCCTGTATGGAAAGTGTTTGCCTTGATGAAGCTCTGTGCTCGAGGTGGTGACTTGAAACGGGTTTTTTGAGGTTCAACTATCGTACAGAGGAAACATTCTCGTTTTATTCACTGATTTTACACGTTGTAACGCTTAGTTTGATATAACTTGTAAAATTAAAGAATTTGAGACTACGTGAGCTTTCAAGTCCGCGCATACATGGTTGGTGACGAATTCTTCTTGTTCTAGCATGCTAATCCTCACACCCGTCAGGTTGCACGTACGTCTCGTCCTGCTCTCTGGATACACAACAATCGTATAAAGGTTTCTCCTTCACTATTATTTCGTTTATTCTTGCTCTTAAATCCCCCTGAGCTGCGCGTCTAGTTATTGCTTGCTGGTGAATCAATTCTGCTAGGAGATTGTATAGCGGCTCCTTCTGCCGCTAAAATCCTGTCAGAATTTCTTCATTTATCTTTTCAGTTCGTCGAGTAGCCCGATTTTCCTTGTTCGCTTGTTTCATGGCCTCTGCTTGCTTATTCTACTCGTCTTTCTCGAGTCTCTGTCCCGCTTTACACTGATAGATGCTGAGTAGTGCAAATTCAATTTTTGACACTCAATAGAGCCTCAGTATGTCATATGCTGGTTGGTGATGCTAATTGGAGCTGTAGTGCCAACATGCCAACACAAGAGCACGGACACGATGCAAATCTCTCGGCAAAGACTCGTAACTCATGTCGAGAAGCTACCTTTTCCACAATGGATGGCTGATCGACAGTTATTACTTGATGCGACACACTATACACACCAGACAAGTAGGTTCAACTAGTGCTAAAATACCATTCAAAACAGAATCTCTGAGCTAGCAGCAAGCACGGCATCCGCGGGCGCATGGAAATGATCATGGACAAGCAAGACTTAAATAACTTTTTTCCACCTAAACGACTATTATCGCGACACAGCCTACAAGTATTCCGTCAAGTTTGTGCGATAATTAGCCAGATGCGTTAAGTACGGTACTGCGGTCTCTCATAGGTACGGCACTCACTAGGTAGTACTTTCAGAAGCTGTGATACTTCTCGACTTCAAGGTCACCATGAATCAACACCTACTCAGTTCCAAGTTTCGTACAAACATCAGTGTAGTTGTCTCACTCTCGCGTTTCAAAACCTTCAAACCGCGTTGTGCAATTGTGTACACTTGTTGATGCATCTTCATAGGTCAAACATCCCGTTAAATCGATGGTAAATTACAGTGTAGTCAGCTGACAAGACAAGTCGATTGTTGATCCTTGACCTGGAATCAATGGGGCATATGTTAATGAAACGGCATGTAAATTATCAGAACCGTATAATTCTCATTCTCACATTTACAAGGACTGTCCATGTATCTGTCCATTTATCGAGCGCTTCCTCTCCCGCAAGTGAGTGAAATGCATGCTGTCAGATTCGACCGAGGGTTTACAGGTTAGCGTTTTCGGGGATCTAGCGCAGCAGGATGTCTTTGAAAATGGAGAAGTGCATGGCTTTTCGACATTTTCAAACCCCGACGGCTCTATTAGCGTCCACCGTATTGAGAGAACTTACTCTCAAGTGTGTGTGTAGGGTTTGATGTTTGCCATCAAGTACAGGTTGGTCGAGTTCTAATGTAACTTAGCAATCATAAACAAGATGTTTATTTCATTGCAACATAGCTACTCTCGTGCTCAGCTTGCCCATGCTTCTTGCCGGCCTCCGTCACAGCCCCACCACCAAGGACCCGGGCCTGCACTAACCATTTGCGCCAACCATCGAGTATGCTCGAACCTCTGTCTAGCTATAAAGAATTATGTCTCACAATATTTTCACGGTCCTGTCCTGGCATCCTTGCACTATTAAACCATTTGGCAAGCCAGTGACAGCAGAGTTGGCCTGTACAGGCTTTCCATGGCTTCCAAGGTCGATACAAAACTCAGCGGTATCACCACAGCATTTTTAAAGCAGTATTCGATGACGTTGGGGCAGGTAAGCTCGATTTATAGCACCAGCAGCCTGTCTACAAGATAGTACTGTATTCTGCCTCTCCTTTCCACTCGACACAAGAGGCAAGTTTAATGGGTACAGTATGATAGCACGCCTTTGTATCAAGCGTGCTGTGATAACGTTACACGCGCTTTGTGCTTAGAAGTGGTTAGTTTCCGAGCAGAATTTCAAGCGGACTTCGCCGTCAGGTCTACACTGTCAGGTTGCCTACTGTCGTAAAACAGAGGTGCATAATGAAATGATACTGCAAGGTAGATCCAAAAGATCATCACTTGTAGATTAGATGAAACCAACTTGCCCGTTGCATAAGTATTGCTCTGTTTATACTCGTTCATCTGTGTGCCATCGCCACAAAATCTATCCACCTTAAAAACAATATCTTATAAAAGTTCTGCTTCTGCTTAATTGCAATGCCTATGGGTTCCATGAATCGAGCGGGGAACCTTGCGAACGTCTGTTGGTTACTTCCTTCAACACGCATCAACCAGCGGAACTCATTTAACAGAGCACACTGTTCAGGTATACAGCGAGCATGGGACATGGTTAAGGCAGATGGGCAGCTTTCCAAAGAAAATATTAAAGGTCCAATGCGGGAGATACGAAGAGCACTTCTGGAGGCAGACGTTTCTCTTCCCGTCGTTCGTGGTTTCGTAAAGAGAATTGAAGAGAAAGCACTAGGTGTCAAGGTACTGATACTTTCTTGGACTGGGTTGCGGTTTCTTCTTGTGTACGGATTTCTCGAGGGTACAGTTAACTCAACATCTTCATTTCACCATGACATGGTACCTTAAAATGCTATGCATATACAACTTCTACGTTGATACACTCATTATGGGGCATAATTTGATGCTTTAGCCTCCTTTGGGTCTCAATTCAGGTAGTTCAGGGCGTAAGGCCGGACCAGCAGCTTGTCAAGGTCGTAAACGACGAGTTGCTACAGCTTCTAGGTGCCAAACGTGCTGATTTAATCAAACCCAAAATCGGCCCCAGGATTATTCTGCTAGCAGGTCTGCAAGGTGTCGGGAAAACAACGGCGTGCGGAAAGATGGCCAAGTACCTGATGGACAATGACGAGAGCGTCTTGGTAGTGTCGACTGATGTCTACAGGTGACGCTGTTGCACTTCAAAGTGATCAATAAGGGCCTAACAAGTCTGTTACAATGACGAGTTGAGCGTCTGTACCGCTGTGCGTGCCAAGTGCATCGTTTTGGACGTACAGGCCTGCAGCCATCGACCAGCTTGAGAAGCTGTGCTCGAAGATCGGAGCTGATTTTCTGCGAGTTGACACAGAAGGAGGCCCGCCTGCAATGGCTGCCGCAGCTCTTAGTGCCGCCAAAAAGCAGGGAAAAAGCGCACTTTTGATAGACACCGCCGGCCGGCTTCAAGCTGATGACTCAATGATGCAAGAGCTCAAGGAGATAAAGCAGCGCACGTCACCAAGTGACACCCTGCTTGTCGTAGATGCCATGACTGGCCAGGAGGCTGCACAGGTGCTCCGTCTGAAGCCAACCACTTTTCATCATCAACGTTTCCAATTAACAACATTTCAGCTTTCACCTTCAGACTCTGTTTAATGTGTGCTCTGCTCAACACAAGTCAAGCTTCAAAATATGGACCCATTCGTAAGTATGTCTGTGTGCAGCTGACTAAATCTTTTAACGAAGCCGTGGAGGTCACAGGCGCTGTCCTCACCAAGCTGGATGGTGATAGCAGAGGTGGAGCGGCCCTGTCTGTCAAAGCAGTTAGCGGGAAGCCCATCAAATTCGTCGGCACTGGAGAGACCATGGACGCACTTGAGCCATTCTACCCAGACCGCCTCGCCAGCCGAATTCTTGGCATGGGCGATGTCCTCACGCTGGTTTGCTCCTCACCCTGAGCCCGAATCTCCTGGCACAGTTCCACAAAAATCCAGACAGTTCTCATCACTCGTCTGTGCACTCAAATGATTGGTAGAGTTGCCTTTGAGCATGTGAGAAG
This sequence comes from Smithsoniella earleae, assembly GCA_032356285.1. Lineage (NCBI taxonomy): Eukaryota > Viridiplantae > Chlorophyta > Ulvophyceae > Smithsoniella > Smithsoniella earleae. The sequence continues at coordinate 6,334 of JAULKQ010004901.1, read as the reverse complement.
CCAGTTGCCCCGGAAGCCTATCGACAGGGTAGCCAAATTTGTATTGGATCCAGTTGATTGTCGACCTTAATCATGGCACAAATAAAGTCGCTCGCAGTGCTGGTGTGTGCTCATATGGAATCTCGCTGAGCCTTGTTTGATTCTATCAAGCCCCCTCTATGGCTTCAGCTTTTCTTGCTGCACCCTTGAGATTACCATAATCACAGATGCGCTTGAATTCTGTCTCTCCTCTTCTCTCTTCCCCCAGCTTGAAGTCTTCCCTTCTTTCAACAGGAAACGAAGCTCCCAGGCATTTTTCTACATATTCCTTGCTCATGTGCTATTATATTTAGTTAGCAGTAAAATCGCCTTCTGTGCGGGGTTGAAAAGGGGAGAAGTTCAGCCCGTTTTCGGGATTGGTTACCTCGTAGTCAGACTGAATATAAGAGTCTAGCTCTTTGGGCATGTGTAGAGACAAATCAACCCTGCATAGTTGTGAAATCAGTGATGCTCGATACTTAAACATTCAATCTGACCGTGAATATGGATCAGAGATATTCGGTTGAGCTTCTGTATCATGTTGAGCGTATGAAAAGTGTTGTATGGTGTTGTAATGTGCACCAGCGCCTAGCGTTAGGTATTATTTTTACTGTGTTTGTGGCAGAAGTGTGGTGTAATGCCCCTTGGTACGGGACAGGTGAAGTAGAATTTATATGTTGCGGCCTGGCAACGGGCGTGTGCATGGAAGAGTTTTACTGCAGTTTGTTGCAGACACTTGAGGCTGGGGATCTGTCCTAGAGGTGAGCTACTCATGCTGCTGGGTCAGCGTTGGGCAGGGGGGCGAATACAGAGGTACATCTTGCTTGATAGGTTCATGTGAATAAAAGTATATGCTACACTGTATAGAAACTGTGTTTTTAGGACGCCTGAGATCCACAAAGCGACAAGAATTGTGTGTTGAAACTGTGGCTACGAACAGTGAATGAGACAAATCTGCAAAAACTGTGGAAGCACGAGCTCTCGCGTGTTACAGTGCGGCAACGGCAGGAGTCTGTGTGTCTATGAAGATGCAGAGCGCATGTAGCCTTGCGTTACAGGTAGAGAAGGCTCAGGAGGCGATCGACGAAGAAGACGCACAGCGGCTCATGAAGCGCATGCTGAGCGCCAAGTTCGACTTTGATGACTTCCTCCAGCAGTATAAAGCCGTCAACAAGATGGGCAGCCTCACCAACGTCATGAAGATGATACCTGGGCTGAACCAGGTTGACGACAAGGACCTCCAAAACATCGAGCGTAAGTACGACATGTACGACGCCATCATCCAGGTACGCGCCCCCTCTCTCTGCCGCTACAGCGGGTTCATCACAATCACCGCTTCACTGCCAGACTCGTACATGAACCACCATCACTGGGCAAGGATTTGGCTCCGCGACGGCTGAGAAAAGAAACGTACCGTACTGAATATAAACCGGCGAAGGTTTGCATGTTTAGTACGGTACTGCTATTAGTTTGTCGTTGATTACTGGCAATGAGCTTATCGTCCGGCGGTTTTTCGGATCTTTAGGTCGTAGGATCGGCCACGGATTTCAGCAAGAAGCACGATTTCTGTCTTGTGGTTAGACTTGCACGAGGTTTCGGTTGAGTCAATTGCATGCTCTCTGGTTTGATGCTTGAAATTGCTTTAATTGCATCTGTAACTGAACGGCACTGCGATTTGCGACATCAGTGCATTCGCACAGCGGTTGTGGATAAACGGGATGGATAAACTGTCTCCTGTCTTCCCCCGCACACCTCGCTGCAGCAGGCGCCGCTGCCCATCCAACTTTGCAATCAAAATTTTTATGTTATGAACAAGATTCTACCACCCGTTTGCCACTCACGTACTTTGGACGCCATACGGCCGAGGGCATTTTTCCGCTTCTACGTGAGATATTATGGTGACGGTTGCCAGTTCCGTTAGCTGAGCTAAACGCCTTGGATTGTCCAAAGTCAACAGATCGTAACGTTCTGCAGTGTATGACAGAAGAGGAACGAAGTAAACCGGACCTGCTGGTGAAGAGCGCTAAGCGGAAGCGACAGCTGGCCCTGAAATCCGGCAAATCCAACGCCGAAATAAACGACCTGCTCACCACGTTTACGGAAATGCGTGTCCGCATGAAGACGATGTCCAAAATGATGGCCGCTTCTGGTGGCATGGGTGCGCTCCCGCCGCTCTCAGTCTCCTAGGTCATGCGAACTGGTGAGAAAAGCCTTCAACTCGTCAACAAGCACACATACCATAGATACGACAGCGAATTTCGGGAGAAGCCGTGTGTGTGGAATGGGTCCCTTGTGTCTTGCTTGATGTACTTGTGATAAGTGAGAGCGCTTCCTTGTTCAGCGATGCCCGGAATGAACGACAATGAGATGATGTCGGCCATTGCGGACTCTGTCGGAGGGAGGACTGTGCCTGCTGGACTAGTTAGACGGAGGAGAAAGAAGCCGGTAAAGAAACAGCCAGTGCTGGCTGCCACTTCTAAAGGCTTTGGAGCCTCCTGATAGGGGGGTGACTGCCCAGAAGCCATCAAGTGGCAGGCATGAGGAACCTTTTGAACTGTAGAATAGTTTTCCGAAGCTATGTTGCCTCACCAGCCCCATGTGTAACTCTGCTTCCAGCCTGCTGTAAAATTAATGCCAGCACTGAATGGTCGATCAACCTATTTTCCCTCGTGGAATTTGCACAAGTTTCATTACCAACAATTCCATTGGCTTTACATTCTCGCGTACAGCCTACTGGAGGACTCATGCAGGTTTTTGTTGCTGCTCACTTTTGTCTTGGAGTGTGGGCACGGATTTACTAGCATCCAATAACAACTTAAAGTTTTATTAGCAGAGAATTCAATTTAGAACCCAGGTTCAACTTCATGACCGACACCAACAATGTGCGATCACTTGTGACATCTGGATGGTAACCATCTGGTGATATGTTTGATATGTCTAATCGATGATGTGCTGAAGGGTTCAATTCCTTTTCCATGTTACCAACCCATACCAGTTTCAGCCGTAACTGCTATGTTACCCAAACTGTGTTGATGTTTTCACTTTCCTCTCGACCCATTTTCTATAAACAACAACAATCAGGGACTACCCCACTACCCAGTAGGAGTAATCGACATCAGGACATTGGTGGACAGGATTCAGATGCTCTCAGGTCACTCGAAGTTCATTGAAACATTCTGCGCACGTCTCGCCTTGGGGGCTCATGGCCTCAAACCAAGGTTCGGGAAACAACTCGACCATGGCAGTCCCCATGCTCGAACCTTTCTCTACGCACATGCAACCGCTTCTGAAAACTTCCAATAACAGATGTGCTCCGCGAGTAAATTCTGGACATCCCCAACTCTTGCATTCTGAAACAGCTGAAGTTATACCTCTGAATTCGTTAATCCCACCACGAAGGCAGAGCTGAACCAAGCAACAAACCACATCCCTGCGTTTCGTGAACCATAAGACTAGAAAACTTCCGAAACAAGATCTACAATTTAATGTCATAAAAATCGCGCGCACACACAGCATACATACAACTTGAAGATTGGACGTGAACCAGTGCCAATTAGTTGTTAATCATAACTGTGCTGCATTCCGGTCAAGCGTAAAGCGAACAGGGACATATCAGCCATTTAGCCGCGCTCCCACGCTCCAGCGGACCCCCATTGCTTGGTACCCGCTCATCCAGTGGCCAGCGCAGAATGGCCCCCATTGCGGGGGGTAAACTCAACTCCCGCGTCAGCAGGGGGCTCGCCGCCGACGCGCGGTGTCCACACCCCAAACGGCAAGTTTCTGCCGCTCACAGGCGGCCCAAGTGGCTTCGAATTCGAGCTGCGCGGCGTCATGCTACCGTTGAAGCTCTGCGGCGCAGTGTTGCCCATCGGCGTCGTGTTGCCCTGATTGAGCCCGCCGGAAATTCCCGCGCTCAGCGCCGCCGCCGAGAAGTACTTCGACGTCATAAACTTCTGGAGCATTCTTCCCGTCATCCCGCCGCCGCCCATGGGCGCAGTGGCCGACATCCCTTCCAGCTGGGCGAACTGGTTCTGCACACACAAACCCACCATCACCTCTTCTACTACTACATGCGAGGGGGCGAGTAAATAAGCCACGAGCGAGGTCACACATCGATCTCCGCAGTAGTCGAAGGCTGCTGCTTCTGCCTCCTGCTGCACATAATAACCATCAACACAAACATGATTATGCCCACGCCAACAGCACCCACGGCCGTGCCAATGACCACCTTGCGCAGGAGCGACCACTGTTCGTCGTCATTATTGTTCCCTGTCGTTCTATTCGTCCCCGTGGACGTGACTCCGCTCCCCTTAGAGCGCCTGGTGTTTGAGCTAGTGGAGACAGACTCGGGGGCAGTCGGCGCTGCATCAGCATCTTCACGCGTCCGTCTTCCTCTCGACTCTACACTTCAGGGCAGCCGTGTCACAGCCTCTCTCATACGGGACCGTCGGATTCCAAAAGCATTGACGAAATTTGTTTTGGACATGACCAAGAAAGAGCGACGTTGCAACCAATTAACGTGCACTCGTGTAGCCACGTCAAAGATACGCTGTACCAAAAAGTGATGTTTATATCTACATTTATACTAGACATGAAGACAGCAAGAATAGCAGTGCCCTGCACGGTCAATATGCAGGTAGCAAGGGCTGAAAAATATTCTGGTTTGCAGCTTCAGTGTTGGTCAAATTACTAGCTACTTTTTAACCTCGCACGCTGACAATAAAGTTGAGCGGAGTTCCAACGAGTCAATCCCAAACGTATAAACTGTGATGTTTCAACTCTGAGTAGCGTGAGCACGTTATTATAGGTGGCCAAACCCGAAGGCTCGTTCCTTCACAAAACAAGCCCATATGCTCGAACGCTAACTGGTTCTCTCAACAAAAAGACTGCCAAATTGGTAGGAAAACCCAGCTTTATTCAATTTGTTGTTTAAATGCCGTAATCTTTTTGCTCGACATTCGACTAATGTGGTGCCAGACACGGGATCACAAACAGTCTTGAGCGGAGCTCGTAAGATCGGAACAACTTTCCTTAAATAGACAGCATCGATGGTGTAGAGTCGCCAGGAATCTGTGTGCTAAAGAGAAGGCGGGTTTGTACCTGAAGGACTGCTTGGCTGGGAATCAGGTGAAGAAGATGGTGCGCCTTCTCGGGATGGGGTATCCTGGGTAGTTATTGCGCCGTCAGGTTCTTCGCTTACTGCAGATTTGACAGGAGAGCCATCCTCGCTGGAGGGCGTGCTTTCCATGAGGTGACGAGGCAGCACTGCTTGGCCGAGAGGCTCGAGGTAGCCTGTCCTCGGCTGAGAAAGCCAACGCGCCGACACTGGCGTACTAGAGACCAATACAAGCACAGAGACACAGCAGCAAAGAGTAATGAAGGTATACGATCTCTGCTGACGGCAATGCAGCCGGATCTGGCCGTACATTATTGGGCACCTGCACAGCAAGGAGTACTGAAACAGTGGGCTAAAGGCTATCCAGTACGATTAGGATAATGATAAATTTACTTGTAGATTATTATATTTCATCATGACCTTGAGGCATGCAGACGATACCATACGAAGACCTTGTCGTCCAGTGAGCTTGTCGTATCCAATGCGCATGTTTCCTCCGGCACGCGGCTGAATAGAGAGTTTCGAAAAACTGTTCTAATTTCGTTTGATGTTAATGTTGTACATTTAAATTGGATAACCATCCATCGCATCCCCATGGGGCCCTCCCACGATTTAAGCAACGCAGTCCAGGCTGAATTCGACAGCAACGCGTAGAAGGGAAACATAGAAGTGCGTTCACATGCAATGCTTTTTGGAGAAGCTATGTAATTCGTTCTCTACTTTAACATCCCTGGGCCGGGGCCACCATCCACAGCCTAGCTGCTGAACTGTTTTGTTGATTATTTGCAATGATACTATGCTGGAAGGATTATTTTATGGCAGTTGCTGTGCCCACACAGCCAGATTCCCTGGAACACTAGCATACTCAGATAACGTTCTCATTTGTACTTGTAACGGGCAGAGCTAAATGGGATAGGCTTTTGCTTGACCTGGGCCTGACTCGAGTGTTGAGTGATTTTGACCAGTGCGCTTCGCGAATACTAAATTCATGATATCACTCTTGATCGTGCAAGTTGGTCGCTGGATTGAACCATGCAGTCCGAGCAAACATTCTCCCCCCATGAGTTTTTCTTTTGTATACAATGTTTCCTTTCGCTTGGCATTCATACCGTGCGTCCTTAATGTTACAGATGCAATTAAAGCATTTTCAGGCATGACACCGCTATTCTTGTAGTTGACTGAACTAATGTGAAACCAGAA
>JAULKQ010004890.1:259-15105 GCA_032356285.1 Smithsoniella earleae | reverse complement strand
CCTAGTCTTAGAGAGTCACCCTCAAGAGTGTTGATGCGCAGAACGTGTTGGTATGATACGCATATGCGGCCTGGGAGATTTCAGAGAGACCGACCAGGCTGCGGGCGTCGGTGTGCGTATTGCCGGACGGCCCTGTTCACCTACGCCACAGTTGATGCAAGCTGCCTGGGACACCAATCACGCCAGATGAATACGCTCAGGCGTTCCTAGAATGCAAGATTCGTTTCTGATATCACACGATTGTTGCGCCTTGGCCACTGTTGGTCTAAACTGTAAAAATATCAAAGGGGTTTACTACAAGTCAGTGCAAACCCGGCTGGCAAGACCAAGCTCAATGCATTGTGTGATCTATCACATTTACTAAGTACCATGCTGCAAATGAAACCATGAAAGTCTTGCAAGTGTGACTTGCTTCAAATGGCACTGGGAGCCACCTCGGGCCTTTTGGGACTACGTCTGACGCAAAACCAGTGGCTAGGTCCCCGGTAGCCACTCAGGTACCCACTGAAGTACCCAAGTGAAGAACCCTACAGGTTGCTTCCCTAGCTGTGACTGAGATGTGGGTTGAGCTTGTGCACATGATCCTTTGTGCACACGAACCTTTGTCTGTACACGCTCAATATCTATCTGACTTGTGTGACACAAAAGTGAAAGTCGTCTTTGTTGCGAGGCGTTTGCACCTGTAGACACGCGGCTCAAGGCCGTATGCATGACCGCGCAAACAATTGCGGAGAAACAAGAAAAACAAACAGAAAGTGATTGAGGGTGATGCCAGAGGCGAGGTGGGCGCTCACTACGTCGGAGTGCGATTCAGGGGGGAGGCTGAGGATCCACATGACCCCTGAAGCCACGCACGCGACGATCTGGCACGAGACGCGCCCGAGCAGCAGGCTCATGCCGTTCGCCGTGACGGACCCCGCGCCGCCCGCGGCCGCCGTGTTGCGGAGGCCGGGCTGGAAGCTCGTCACGCCCGCAAAGCCGTGGTTACGTAAGCACGCGGCGATCTGGCGCAGCAGGCCGGTCATGACGCGCATCGTCCCCTCCTGCGTGGAGTCGTGCAGAAGGCCCTTCCAAAGGAGCTGTTGGACGAAGGACAGGCTGGGCAGGCGGTAGAGGTGGCACCCCAGTAGCCACGCTGGCATGCGCAGCACCCCTGCACGCACGATGGTGGTGCCTCAAGACACCCAGGACAACATGAGACGCACCCCGAAAGCCACCGACACCGAAAAAATACCAAGTGGCTCAAAAATGGAGCGACCAGTGTACGTAACATTACGTAACCTTGATAAATAACTATCCAGATTCCGTGTGAAATCAAGCGGTTCGAAAAAATTTTCGAAAACCTTCGCGCCTGTGCAAAAACGCTCCAGGCCTTTTTCGGCCAGGCGGCGAGAAATTTCACTCGAGCGAACCTCACAGGGCGCTATGACTTGCAGACACTTTAGATATTAAGGGCGTGGTACGTATCAAACCATTGCCGGGCGCAAGCGCCCGTGAGGCGCCCCATGAGACAGTTCGCCAACAACTCCAGGAAAGCGCATCTCGTTTCAGTGCGTAAGAAACTGAAATTCACAGAGAGAACTACTGAAGCGAGGTTCTCGTGCAATGCGCGCATCCAGTGCTTGCTCCGCAGCGAAGGCAGAGTATAGTGGCGTTTTCATGGGAATGAAGGCGTGCACATGGAGCTACTCGAACAAAAAACGCCAAAATCATCTCTTGTGTACTGTCCTGTAACAGTCTTGAAATGATCTGTAACAGCCTTGAAGTCACATTGAAGCCTTAGTGGAAAAGGCGTTAGAACAACATCAGTTTGGTGGCGGTCGGGGGTTTTGGGTTGAGTGATCCGAAAATGCTGTTCCTGCTCACGCGGCGCACCTGACGGCAGGGTGCTGGACTCCTCGCAAGCCCCGGCTTGCAGAATGTGCTGCGACGGAAGGTTCCAAAGCTGCAGGCGTGCCAGTAGTGCGTCCCAGACGTCGAGAACCAGCGCAAATATGGGCACGTGAGTCACGTGCAGCAGCGCGAGGCAGGCCCAGAATAGCTGCGGGTACATGTGCGCGTCTTGGCCGCTTCGGCGGGCGAGGAGGTCCTTCACCACCAGGAGCACCTGCGCCACGAAATCGAAGGCGGTGGCGGAGGGGTTCAGGAAGCACTGGAGCAGCGTCGTCAGGAGAAACTGGACCAGCGACGGCGTAATCGGCGGCGCGAGCGCGCGCACCATGTGCATGCACCGCTGCGCCGCGCACAAACTGGGCACATGCATGACCCAATGCAGCGCCTCGTCGACCTGCGAATTGGCAACACAACACATCAAGCACTGAGAAAGCCATTCCACTGTTGCACAAAAATATTCTAGAAGGTTCTAGAAGCTTCCCGTACCCATTTCGCGCTGAGGTTGGGATCGAAAAAGATGCTGTCGACGACTTGGTGGACGAGGCGCTTCAGGGGGGCGAAGGTGCGGCCATGTGGATCTCCGAACGTCAAAGCCCCCTGTGGCCACAGCTGGCACGTCGGCGCGCGCTGCAGGTCGTCCACCGCGCGCGTGACCGCGCCGTACTTCTCCGCCATGCGGCCCTCCGCGTGTGCCTCCAAGTCGCGCACTGTCATGGAATACACCAGGTTGACGATCGTCTGCACCCAAAACGGCACCAAATTCTCACATAAAAGGTGGCCTGCCCTTCGCCAAAGACTCAGCGAACAAGTCCATCCGAAATATCGAGGGTAGACACGAATCGGCATGCGTGGCTACCAGGGCATTTCCGCATTCCCTACAAACCGTTCACCTGCGCAAGCCTAGATCGGACGTGCACCCTCCAACGCACTTAACAGTGAGCAGGCACGCTTGAAAACGCCACCTTTGGCACGCAAACTAACTTCATTTTCTATTCATGCTGTTTTTCACATGTTGTGTTCGAACCAAATCTTCTCGAGGTGTCTGTGGCAGCACTACTAGCCATTATCTTTCTCAGCTCCGAATTACAGGGAGTCTACAATGCACCCTAGCGGGTCTACATTGCTTGCACCATGGCCACGGGAATTAGACAATGATAGCCTTGATAAATGTATGCAATGTATAAGCCAAAGCAACCCTCGAGAAAACAATATTTTTGGGCGCTACAGTGCGTAACGCTTCACAATTTTCGCACAAGGATTCGGAAGAGTTACGCTCATAATATATTCGATGCCATAGTCGTACCACATGGGACGACGCAGTCGGCATTCGGACTGCGACTTTGCGCGGCCATAAAGACGCACCCAAAAGGTCCAATGAAGTCACGTCGTTTTCACGAACACACAAGTTGCCTCGGACGACAGCCCAGGCTCTGGCGTCACGCATTCACATCACAACATCGCAATTTATGTTCTGGTGCCACCCCTAACCCCTACAGCGCTTTGACCACCGCGTTTTTTTGTCACCGCGCTCAGATTGCACCGTAACGGGGTGCGTCGAAGTGCCAACTTCCTTTCTCCGTAACACATCAACACATCGTCTGACAAGGGATAATATGAGCGAGTTTTGGTCCGTTTTTTGCGAAAAAAAGATACCCGACCAACCAGAATCATAATAACAACCTTTGTGAACTGTTTTCCACTTGGAATGTGCACCAGAGATGCCCAAGCGTTCTGTAGGTGGGGATTATGTGTTCTTCTTGCAGGTGTGTACAAAGTGACACAGAACACGGCCCACTCTTTCACAGCAGCTTGTACTCGTGCCATAGAAGGCGATGGCATTGTCCAGTGGCCGTTACTTTATCAGGAGTACTTTCGCAAACACGACACATTTTCTTCATCGTACAGCAATCCTTCAAGTGCGACTTCACAAACCTAGAAGACATGATGGACCCAAGTCCTTTACATTCCCACTTTGTTCCGCAGGCTACAAGTTGCCACACAACTCCTCTGTGTGTGTTAGGCTACTGCCCTCTACTCGCTGCAGCTCGTCTGTCAGACAGTTGTAAAAAGATAGTTTTCTGGTCAAGTGGGGATGGATAGGAGGCTATTTTATTGCATTAGCAGTGGTGAATTGAGTTTTTTTAGTGGATGCACTGATCTGTTGGAATCTTCCAGAAGAGTTGCTGATTGCATGGGGCAGGATCACAGGTTAAATATATATCACGGCAAGGACGAATTCAAATAGCTGAAGAACAGTTGTTATTCCGATCTGTGCACAACCCCCGTGGCGCTCCTGTAAACAGGAGCCGACTCTATCCCGAATTAGACACAGAGAGGCCTGGCCTTGTGCCAGGTCTCTGGTAGCCACTCATGCTGATACTAATGGTCTGCTCTCGATATGATAGTACTTACAGAGGCACTACAGCCAAATGTGTATCAGGTTAGTTACGGGTTGTAACATTCAGCTAGTACGAGGCCGGGATCACTTGTTACACTGCCTGAGGTCTTTGCAGCATTTATTAAGCAGCGTTGGCAGCAAGACTAAGCTAATCTAATCCTGCTAACTGCGCTGTGCACGAAGGGATAGGACCTAGAACGAGGCACAACTGGATATGTGATTAAGGACACAGATTTCGTTATTGGTCACAGAAAACGGGATTGAAAAAAAACCCGATATCCGGGCTTTCATCCTACCCATCCAGTCATTGAGTCTCGTATTCTCTGTTTGTGCTTTTATTGTACAAAGTGGAGTTGATTGAGCTAACTAATGATGGAAGAACCATGTTCCCACTTTAAACGCCACATGCATTACAAGCGGCGGCGCACCTGACCAGCGTGGCGGCTGACGAGCTCCTCGTAACTGTCGACCTTGAGAGAGCAGATGAGCAGGAGGGAGGGGAGGTGGCTCTTGAAGGCGTCCGGATGGTGGTGGGCGAGTTCGGCCAGCAGGCAGAGCGCCGCCTCCGGCCGCGACAGAGGGCGGCAGAACTCTTTGTGGATCTCATCGCTGCCGAAACTCGTCTCGCGGGTGAGCTTCCTGCGCTGCGTTCGGGGTTACGTAATCTAGTGGCTACAGGTGGTAGGTCAGTGGTGAAAGGCCGCCGCACCTTTCGTGGCTAATGAGGGGAGCAGTGGTGGACTGGACGGAGTTCTTGTCGGAGCGGTTACCGCTGGCGACGGACGTTGACGCAAACTGGCCGGATACAGCGTGCGACTCCGCTGATACGGGGATGGCGAGGTGCGATCCGGAAGGAGATAGCTCCCAGCCGCCGCGCAGACTCGCGTCGCCGGGGGCGCTGACGGGGGAGGGGTTCGGAGGTCGACTGTTGAGCCCTGTCGCCACTTCGAGGGTTGGTAGCGCGTGCACGCGCTCCAGGGTTTCGCGCTGAACAGAAACCCGCCACTTTCAGTGCGGTCTTGTTCTATTGTCACCCGAAACAAGCTTCCAGGCAAAATAGGGTCAAAAAACGGTTGGAGGACGATTTCTACGCTAGGCTGTACAGCAGGTGTCTCGTTTTGTGGTTGGCGACCCGCAACGCGTGAGTACAATTAACGCTCAGCTTGTTGAATCCCGTTTTCTCGAAACTTTTGATATCTCGAGCAAGGGTTATAAGGTGACTGAAACGTTTCGCGACTTCAGAGGTAACGGCTCACGCGGCGAAGGTTTGTATTCAGTAAGGTAGAGGCAATTCGCCTCTGGATCAGGTGCTCGACCTAGAGCTTGCCGCAGGCGTGCGTATGAGTGATCATTTGCATGCATTACAATGCCGATCGCTATATCTCTGTCGCATGAATTGCCGCTAGTACCATTGCTGGTGATAAATGTTCCAGTGCAGTTTCGACCGAGATAACGAGAGTGTGCACAATCATGAAAGCTCCTCGTGCTAAGCAGTACAGAGTACTTACAAAACATGTGGGCACCGTAGTGTATCCCGAATAGCTGGAAAACAGTGGCAGCCTGTGCACAACCACAGGGGCCTGGCCTATTGCCAGGGCCCTGGTAACCACTCATGCAGATACTTTGATCTACTGTTGGTATTTACAGTTTTTTTTGCAGTTGTTTCCGACGCGCGCAAAACGAGCTGTCGCATGCATAAATCCATCCGACGCATGCGTGGCGAATTCTCACTTTATACACGTTTTGATAACACGAAGAGAGAGCCAACTGAAGCTTTCAATCCTGTAACTATCTGCTAGCTCCGTTCATTTCGCGGTTGTAGGCAAATGGTAGGAGATCGTTAGCAATCATTTAGGCATAAGTGTCGTGCATGCGTCGGATTGAATTATGAAAGCGACGGCTCGAGTTTTGAGCGCGTCGGAAATAACTGTGAAAAAAACTTTAAATATCAACAGTAGATCAAAGTATCTGCATGAGTGGTTACTAGGGGCCCGGCAAAACGACGGAACTTCAAAAAATTTACCGTTGAAAACCGAACTCCGCTTCCGCCTAACCAAGCAAGTAGGAAGCAATACCAGTGCCAGGGTGGGGATGCATTCGAATTTGCGGGAGTCTTCAGGGAGCGGAGAGGACTCCTCGCAGATCAACTGGGCGACTTCGGCCATCAGGTCGTCCACTATCGTCTGCGACAAGTTTGCGCAGCAGTACAGGAGGATTTGCTTGCACACGTTCAAACACGCCTGCGGGTATTCGAGCTGTTGCGGGAGGTCAGGTCTACGCGGTGTGGCTACAGGTGTACTCATGCATGGGGAGCAGCGCACGTAGCGGTTTTCCTGCGTGCTAGCGTTCGCCTGTTCGACGGCACGGTCTAAAACGAAATTGATGACGGGAGACGTATTGTCGGGGGTGGCTACAAGGGTTTCCCAGAGCTCCCGCACTTGCGCCTTGCACACCTGAACGTGCTCGTCCGTGACGCGGTACATGAGTCGTAGCAACTCCGAAGATGGCGAAGATTGCGCGCCACTGCGGTCGGGCCTCTGCACGTTGCAGCGAGCATGGTTGTGCACAAGTGCAATCTGTAGATATGTGTATGAAAGGAATTGGTGTATTTTGTCGAGCATTCCATCGCTCCCAGTGCGTCTCTTGTTGGACGAACCCAAAACAATAGATTTAAGTCCCGTCCCAAATTTGAAAAAATAAATGTTGTTGATGATGCTCTGATAATCTTCTTCATACGAAAATCTCGGGCGAAATAAAACAATTCTAGCTGTCCTGACCCATGTGAACTTCTGTCGAAGGTGTGGAAAAGTTACGATGCGGTGGCGATTGAACCCCTGAGCCACTTGTACCTTGGGGATAAACTAGCATTGGAAAAATTCGGGCCGACGAAATGACACCCAAAACGAATGGAAAATAAGACTTGACGCCACTTTTCCAGTGAAAACTTTGTCACTTCACCGTGCCGGATTCGACGAACCTTGGATCAAATAGTGGCTACAAGTGGAATCCGACGCACCGTTACCTGAGAGATAGGTCCTTGCGAAACCGTCACGTGCTTCAACCAGGGTAGCAGGCATCGGAGTACCTGCGACGCAATAGGCGATTCGTGCAAGTTTGCATGCGATAGATATGCGATTACGAACATCGATTGGACACGAGCCGAAAATTCGGCGAAAGCACCCCTGGCTGGTGTGGTTAAGTTTCAGAAGAGCATATGCACTGTGCCCTGGGCGACGGACAGAAAAAAGTGGCGAGAAGGGGCGAGCCTCACCAGCGGGCGGGTGCGGTCGTTTTCCCACTGTTGCTGCCGCGATAGCACCTCTCGACACAAGTGCGCCGCCATGGAGCGATGAGCGTTGGCGAGCTTTTCGCTGAAGTCTAGCTGGAACGCGTGGCAGCTGTCCGGAAGCTGCCCGAGAACGACCACCGGATCCGATATCACCTGGTCGCGCGCGGGTGGCGTAACGATTTTTTTCAATTAAAAGCAATTAAAAGCAGCAAATTTTCACTATTTTACTACGCACAGAGTACTACGAGAAGACCATACCAGCCCCTTCTTGGATTTTGAGTTAAGAAACTGGACTAAAACGTGCAGCAGGTCCAGCGCGCCGCGCCGCACCGCGTGCGACGCGTCACCCAGGCGGTGCATGATGACGCTCAGCAGCTCGTACGGCTTCCAGGGCATTCCGGAATTCCCAGGCGCCGGGGCCGAATTCGACGTGGCTACAGGTGACAACAGGGTCCTCGAACCCGTCAGCATCTGCGAGCTGGATTCGCTGGTGAGGCTGCAGTCGCGCTGGGCGTACGTGTGCATGCATATTCCCGCGTAAACGTGGAAGTAGGCGTCAGATAGGGCCTTCGTGGATCTATAGCACCTCTCTAGAACGTCCGCCATCACGGACGGGTTGTTTAAGATCATCGTGCGCAAGGAGACCTGGATTCAAATACCGCTGAGGCCGCTCGTGTCTGTGGCTACAGGTGCGACACCGCCAGCATGCTTAAGAACAGCGGATAACATAATAACGGCTCATGAAGATGATCTGCGACCTGATTGTTTCCGTGTCGACACAACGATGGAGTACTGTTCACCTGAACTAGCGCGCTAGGAGGACCGATATTTTCAACCAGATCGGTGAGGGCCGTTGATTCGCTCGTATTGAACGCCGTATCGAACCAAAGCAACGCCTTGGACGTGTCCTGCCACAGAGGCCCGCTCAGAAGGTAGGTTTGTGCCTGCACACGTGATCGCTCGATTCACCAAGAACAGCCGAACATTCTAGAACATTCTAAGAACATACCAGAAAGCCCGAATTCCGCAGCCCTTCGGTGAGCTGCGGCGTCGTCTGGCCGCTGACGCGGCCGTCGGAGTTGTTCGATCGTCCGAGGCTGGACGACATGCGGGACAGCCGCAAGTCATCGGGTTTCTGGAACGAACTGAGCCAGCGGCTGATGACGTTCCAGAGGCGTTTCATGCGCTCGCCGCTGAAGAGGGGCTTCTCCGAATCTTCTAGAAGCTTCGGATGCCTGAGCAGTCCGTGCGTCACCGCGCACATGCAATACTTGAGCTCGACATTGTCACTCGCCGGGGAACCTGCTAGAATGTTCGTGCAGGCGTCGATAAAGTCGCGGAACGCCACCGCGCAGGCGGGGTTGTGCTCTAGAAAGTCGGGCGGCAGGTTGAAGGCGGCGAGGCGGAGGGAGTGCGCGATGCACATGCGCATGTCATCTCGACGGTTGGCGCGCGCGGATCGTCGAACAGGCTCCGCGGGCTGGTCTCGGAACATCCTGATGAGCTTCTGCGTGCGACGCACATGGTTTAATTCCAATTGAAACGAGTAGATCCGGGAAGTGCAAGATGACTAATCCGCATGCATGCATGCGCGCCGCGCCTGGTCAATTCGCACCGGAAGGAGGGCAGGTAGATGGTCGGCGTGGCAGTATCCAAGGGCGGCGCTCGCGGCATGCATGTGCGGTTCGATGCCGCTGCGAAGCATCGTGAAGGCCCAGTGGTCGAGGTCCTCCCGGGAGAGGCCCCCGTTACTCGGGGAAGCTTTGGAGGCGGGCTCGCAGCTGAACAGCAGGCCGAGGCACACGCTGAACTGCTCGAAGGCGTCTACCTCACTTGGAACGCTGCTTCCTCTCCCGTCCAGCTTCAACAGCTGCTGAAACTGAGCACTTACCTGCGCTCACGTATCAACTGTAAAGCCGAACACCATCAAGCTGTGCCCTCGTGACGCCAGCATTCTTCCACCACTAATAGATCCCGCGATATCTCGATGGACTACCATATCATGCGGCTAGTTACCGCAGTTATTCGAGTCCTGCGTCAGGGGCTCTTCTGTTGACACATGCGCCCTAATCATCACCAGAGAAAACAACCGCCCGAAACCCTTGCATTTCAATGGAATTCGCGTAAAGGGAGAGGACAAACGCTTTTGTTTTGTAATATTTCGGGCCTTTTTTCACTCCACCCGGACACAGTGCACTCGTGTGCTGTGATTCAGCAGCCAACAGGTAAGGGGTGCGATACAGTGAAGAAATGATGTTGTATGCCTATTATCATGCATAGCAGCATTGAACACCTCCCACAAACTGCCACCGCAGATAGGTTCCAGTGCACCAGCGCATTGTTCAACCCTGTGAGTATCTTCTGACAACATTCATCAATAAGGATGTGTCATGTCAGAAAAATCAAGCATATCACTACATCTGCTTGTGGGTTCTGTACGAGGGATTAAAGTGCACTTCAACAAATATCGCCAGGCCCCTGGTAGCCACTCATGCGAATGCTGGACATAGCTATTCTATCACGGTATATCGGGTAAGTTACAGGTTGTAACAGTTCTTTAACCTGTGGCGAGGAAATGGAAGCAACAGTGAAGATTCAGGAGCAGTGTCTCTCAGCTGCCAACAACCAGCAGCCTCCTGAAACCAATACTTGTGTATTGTGCCATTATTGTTGTTGTTCTGAAGGCCTCCAGGCTGCTTGGTACGTCAGGACGTTGGCGGCTGCTTGTTCGGGGGCTTGATTCATTTTACGATGATTAAGTGCTGGTTTGATTTTGATGATGATGTGAGTTTTGTGACATACAGGCGTTGTGGGCGCGGGCGCGGCACCTGATCGTACGCATGACGCACGGCGGAGGGGCACGTGACGGAGACGGCGCGTAGGAGGTGGGGCAGAACCGCGGTCCAGTGGGTTTTGTCTGTCGATTCGGCCATCCTGGAGAGACTAACGCCGTCGGGAGCATCCCGGAATTGGCACTTCAGCTGCGAATCCACTCCATAGTCCCAATAGTGACCCTGGATGACGTCATCCCCCAGCTGCTCCAGGCACGTCATTACGTCAATTTCGCCGGACCTCGACCCGTCGAACTCTTTGCGGTGGCTCCTGCAAGCGGTGTGGCGATTGAAACGCTGCCATGTTGTGTCCACAGGTGGAAACGAGGCGCCGAAGTTCGAACTAAGGCGCCACCTGGGCGTCGACGTAGGAAGGGAACGGTGCATTCACCTACGCGTTTTACGCCACACCTACGCCACTCATGTCGCAGATTGTCAGCAGTTTGAAGGCATCTCAGTTTTCAAAATCGGCGGGCAGTGGCGGCGTCTTGAGGTTTTTTTAGGAAAGAAAACCCTCAACGAAAATAATGAAATATGAGATTCGGCAGAGTTTTATTGAAGTGTAGCATCTGGCGTTGGCCATTCATGTTCGTGTCTGCGGCAGATTATAGAAGGCAAGAGAAAGTGCCCAGCACTGAATGTGATGCCAATTCTGATCACAAAAATGATCACGAAAATGCAAAACTGGCATGCATCTGTTGTCCTGCCTACCATCAAGAGATGTCACAGAGCCTCAAGTTTATACCGTAGATATTTGGATGCATATGATTAATCGTGATAGAACCTACGCAACTTTCCTACGAAAAATAAAACCCCAGTTTTTGGCACATTCAACACGAACATAAAGTGGGTGCATTCAACATTGGATGCAATTTACGACGAGCTCAGCCCATCTAGGTGTTAGTCTGCGTGAGTGGCTACCAGGGGCTTCATCGCTGAGGGCACTAGCAGCCTGGCAGCTTTCTAGATTCTGTGGTGGACTACAGTTGTTAGGGGTCAGAAGTTTAAGATGATTCCAGAATGTTCCCGAGGTTTCCAAATGTACACAGCAACAGGACGGATAATTGTGCACAGGTAGATACTTGTGCGACACTCGTTTTACAATTAGTCCCTAAACTTACCTCCTATTTTTTTGTATGGAAAGCTTTGTTCAGTTTCCAGAAGAAAAAAGGGACGTACGGGCTGTGAAACCTCGGTAACTCATGCGATCATTGTCCCCTATCACAACAGGTGAGTTCCAGATGCAATTCTGGCAAATTTCAGGTATTAAACCAACGAGAATGCAGTCGACTTACCGAAACGTTATGCAAGTCTCATCACAAGACGGAGATTGTGCTCCTTGTTCAAATCCGTGGGGAAATGTTGAAACGGGAGTCAAAGTTGCCATCGAGCAGATAAATTCGGCGGTGTATAACAAGATTGAAAACAAAAATTGTAACATTGTTACGCATAACGGAGCGCAGCTTCAGCGAAGCTTCGTCAGACTCGGACCTTCGACATGTCGACGCACCCAACCTACCAACCTCCCACAGCAACGACAGAATAACATTGCGCACGATAATAACTGCAGGTTGACACGGAGAGACGTAGAATCATCAGTGCCACTCTCCCGCGTCTCGGTATCAGAATCTTCCAGAACCTTCGGCTTGACTCACCCACGGATATTGATGAAGTTTTGCCTGTCCTGTTTCCAGGCGCCTTCCTCCTCACGCGTATTGTTGTTTCAAGCAAATTGAACGTGACATAGTAATTATATCAATCATAATAATAACCGAATCTGGCTGAATGTCATCTGTAGGTGTCTGCTTATTGAAAGCAACGCGTCTTCACAGCGTGAACTGCACACGTCCTCCCCGTAACTGACATACGTCATAAGGCACTGCTTGTCCTTGTGTTGCTCGTCCGGAAAAACTCGTGGCCAAAACTCTGTCATTTCTACAGTCCAGAGATAAAATGGAAAAAAAGGCAGCATGCCAGCCGAAAGACTGCTTGCGAACACTGAAACCTATATCAACTGCCTAGGGTTTTGCAAATTTTTCGTCGTTTTTTTTACTCTGGACGAACAATTGTTGCTATTCCTGACTTACAGGAGTTTCGGGCGCGATTTCTAAAATTACGCATTTGTGCGTGATGATGTGGTTAGTATCGCTCGAGGAGCCATCGCCGAGGCAGTAAGTAGGAGCGCGGGTTCAATAAGTGAAAGGGGAGTGAAAGAATTACCTCCGCAATGCACGCACTTCCTCTAGCACCCCCCAGCCACTCTTGCGGACCACAGAAGACGTCGAGGCGAGCAGGAGCAGGCCGCAGCCTTCTATGGCGGCGGCGTCGAGCCGAGAATCTTCTAGAATAATCCGCTCCATCTGCAGCAACTGCCTGTCCCGGTCGAGACCAGCCACCCAATGTGCGAGGAGCTTCAAAATGCGCTCGGCGATGTGGGCGATGTGGCTGAAGTCCCACGGCACGCGGTTGATCAGCGCGCACATGGCTGCGACGATGCCATTTCGGAGCTTGGGGTGGCCGCGGATGAAGCCGACCTGAGTCAGCAGCGCCTGCTCACGCAGGTCGCGGTATGCGTTCATTGTCAACAGCGCCAGCTTCTCCGCCAGTTCTGCTGCTGCACAGCCAGCCTCGGACGATCGAACCCTCGGACAATCGAACCCTCGGGAAAAGTTCATATCATGACACATCCACTTGGATTCGAACGTACTTTTTCGAAGCATTCTGCTCGGAACAATCTCGGTTATTCGTTACTCACAGTAAACTTTCGGCCAACAAACGAAAAGTTTCAAACAGGATCAACGCACTGCAGGATTCCGGGAGGATGGTGTGCATGCAAGTGCGCAGTCAAAGCTGGACAATCTGATACCCATATTGCCAACCTCGGAAAATCGAACTTTTGGGTTATTACGCGGCCGCGGTGTTGTTCGGATTCGCACCGCCGGAGTCCTGCAGCCACTCCGCCGGCGGGCAGATGGGCGCGAGACGCAGGACGTTGATCAGGGCTTCTTGAGATAACGAGAGGTGGCGCATGCTGAGGTTGTCGCCGCTTCCGAGCGGCCGGTACATGACCTTTTCGCCGTGAACTTTCCAGCAGTTGGCAAAGACCGTCGTCAGGGGTTCCGGGAGGACTTCGCGCAGCTTGGGCATAGGGTACGCCTCCAGTGGGTGCGAGCCGCGATGGACGAGATCCAGGGCTAACTCGAGACCCCTTTCCACAGCCACCGGGTCGGGCCGCGTGGCTACGGTGCTACCGGAGGGCAGCAGCGTGCTTTGCAGCGGCGACGACGACATTGACGCTGCGACAGATTCCAGCGGCGCCGACGAACTTGAAAGTCGCGGCGTCTCGAGCGTCCCGTTTGTTCCAGAAAGTTCAAACGAGTTCATTACCTGAACAAGCAGCCAGTTTTGCTGCAACTTCCAGTTAGAGAAATTGTTAGAGAAGTGACGTTATTATTACTAGTCTTTTGTTGTAGGGCATGCATGCATGCATGCATGTGGAAGAGCCGGTAGCCAGGCGTACCCTGGGGGGGAGGGCGGTGTGGGAAAGCTGAGCGGCGGCGTGCAGGATGATTTCGACCGTTACGAGGACGCCCTCGTTGACGCACTCCCACGCGTCGTGCCGCAGCAGCATGGCCTGCAGCCGCGCCGCGTACCGGGGGATGTACGCCATGCAGTCCACCACGAGCGCGCGGAACGCGTGCAGCTGCGCTGGGTGTTGGACGATCGAACCCTTGTCGAAGGAGACGAGGACGGGGTCCAGGAGGCGGTTGACCGCGTCGGTCGGATCGCTGGGGGAGCCGCGCTGCGACACGTAGCACGAGACGCTCTGCATTAAGCACCGGAAGCCTATCATTCGGTTCGCCTGCACGCGCGCGGGGACTGACCAAAAGTTTCTATAACCCAAAACACTCCTAAATCCTCGCAAAGCCGAACTTCGAACTTACACAAGAAAATTCGATATTTCGAAGTTCGATGTAACGAATTTCGATACATCGAGTTTCAGGTGCGTCACGAATTACGGACAGATTATGTGCTGGTAGCCACGCACTGAGTCTGAGAACAGCTTTTCTTTCGCCACCTTGTGCAGCTTCTCCGTAAAGGCCCTGAAATCAGTGGCAGGATAATTCGGGTCTTGGAGGCATATGCAGATCAAAGAAGTGGCTAGAGGGTACCCAAAGGGCAGGTGTTTGCTCTTCTTTCCCAGCCAAGCCTGCGTCTCGTCCAGCATTCCCTTCACTGTAGTGAACCACTCCCCAAGCTCGGCATCACCTATCGCCATTTTATAGCGCATCGGCGCACCTGTACGTCATCCGTGTGATGACGTAATCAGTATGCACGACTTGCATTCAACTCGATTCCGAGAAGTTTTTTCTTTTGTTTTCTTTGCACAAACTCACGAATTATTGTCGCACTTCCTCCGGAACTCTATGAATAA
>JAULKQ010004889.1:0-54391 GCA_032356285.1 Smithsoniella earleae | reverse complement strand
TGGAGACCGGGGTGCTGGTCATGGTCTGGGTTCGTCCTCCAGCGACGCGGGGCCATGGGGTCGGCCCGACCGCCCGGCAGCCGCGTGATCGCGCGGGGTCCGGTCGGGGGTCGTCCGTGACGTGGTCGGTCGAGCGGGCTGATCGCTCGGGGCTGCCCGATCCCTCCATCGCCGGGCAAAAGCACGGCCGGGCGGTCAGGCCGGGCCGTGCGAACAAGTCGTTTTCTTCAGCGGCGTCCCCGGCAGGGTGGCAGCCGCATTGTAAGGTCTGTTACGACGACCACGCCGGGGCGGATCGTGTAATTACTGCGAATTATTGGCCGGCCCCGAATACGTCGAGGTTGAAGTTGCGATCCAGCACAAACCCGAAGCCGTAGGTCATCCGCAGCCCGTTGCGGAACACCGCCAGGGGCACCGCGACGCCGCTGGTCCCGATGTTGATGATGTCGTTGGTCTTCAGGTAGATGTCCGGCTCGGTGCCGTTCGCGATCGCTTCGAGGTCCAGGCGGACGATCGCCTGCTCCGAGTCGCTGATCTGGCGCACCAGATCAACCCGCTCGGGCCAGGCCAGGCCCGACAGGCCGCCGGCGGACATGACCAGGCGGTAGAGCGTCAGCTCCTGCTCGCCGGGGATCGTGTACGCACCGGGCCGGGCGATCGCCCCGCCGATGTACACAAAGCCCGCGTTGGGGTCGGGCACGCTGATCACGTCGCCCGGGCGGATCACGATATTGTAGCGCATGTCGCCGTCTTTAAGCGCCTGGAACGGGATCTCGATGATCCGCTGGGTCACCAGCTTGCTCAGCTCCGACAGCTCCGCGTCGCCCGCGCCCGGGGCATCGCCCGCGGGCCCGGCCGGCGACTGCACACGCACCCACTTGCCGTCCACAAACACCCACTGGCCCTGGTCGGCCGGGGCGTCCAAGCTCGACTCCACGCCCGTCGGCGGGGCGGGGCGGTCGGCACCCGGGCCGGCATTGTTCAGCCCCTGGTCGATGCCCTCCAGCAGGCCGCCCGGGTCGTCCGGCGCCGGCGGCTGGTTGTTGTCCACGCCCTCGCCCTCGGCCGGGTAGTCCCCGGTCACCGCCGAGTCCAGCGCCGCCTGGCGGATCACATAAACCCGCCGGGTCCGGCCGGGGATGCCGCGGGCGATCGTGAGCGCCTCGATGATGCGGAAGTCGGGCTTGGGGATCACGTACGTGCCCGACTGCGTCCCGCCGGTCGTCGACTGGGCGAACACGCTGTACGTGTTCTGCCGTGAGTCGAGTAGCTGCACCGACACGGTCGCGTTGCGCAGCTTGTTGTCCTGGTCCAGCTTGCGGGCGATGTCCTGCTCGAGCTGGCTGGGGCTTCGGCCCGCGGCCTGGATCGGCCCGATGATCGCCGGGCGGATCTTGCCGGTCTCGTTGACGCGTTGCTGCTGCTGGTCGTCGACGCCGGGGATGCGCAACTCGTAGACCGTGATGAGCAGCGTGTCGCCCGGGCCGATCACGTATTCGCGGTTCTCGGGGATCAGGTCGCTGGGCCGGACCTGGTCGGTCGGCAGCTGCGTCCGGGTGTCGTCCTCGATGATGCTGATGCGTTCGATGATCGGTTGCCGGCCGGGCGTCGCTTCCCAGCGGCCGATCCGCGACGGGTCCATCCACGAGTCGGTCTCGCAACCGGTCGTGACCAGCATCAAGGCGATCACCGCCGCTACCCCACACGCACGTGTTAACTGTTGCAGTCGCCTCACGGTGTTGCTCCAAACGCTGGCTAGCTGTTGCTGGGCCGGCTACAACCGGCCCGGGTCCAAATCGAGTTCCCTAGTTTAAGCCCCGCAAGCCAGTGACGCACGCGCCAAACCCCGCGGGGAGTCAAACCACCTGATCCATACCACCTCGGGCACGGCCCGCAAGCCGCACCCGCACTCCAACACGGCCGGCCCGCGAATACACGCCGGGCAACCCGCTTGATTGACATCGACCGCATCGCCGCCCCAGCTTAGCCCCCGACCGACGCCACACCCCAGAATCACGGCCCCAGCCACGAGCCACAACC
Source organism: Smithsoniella earleae (assembly GCA_032356285.1). Taxonomy (NCBI): domain Eukaryota; kingdom Viridiplantae; phylum Chlorophyta; class Ulvophyceae; genus Smithsoniella; species Smithsoniella earleae. Next base: position 52,351 of record JAULKQ010004889.1, on the reverse strand, counting down.
CGGTCTCGTATCATGGCCAATCCTAACCGCAAACCACGGATACCCAACCCATGGCCGAACAGATCGTGATTATCGGAGACGGCTCGATGGCCTGCGTCATGGCCATGCTCCTGGACTCCAAGGGGCTGGCCGTCACCGTCTGGGGCCACGACCCCGACACCGTCGCCGAGATCATCCAGACCCGCGAGAACACCGCCTACCTGCCCGGCTACCGGTTACCGGACGCCATCCGGTTCACCAACAAGCCCGAGCAGGCCTTCCAGAACGCCACCCTCATCCTCAACGCCACCCCCACCCAGTTCATCCGCCCCGTCTGGGAATCCCTCGCCCCCCACACCCCGCCGGGCGTCGGCGTCGCGTCCGTCTCCAAAGGCATCGAGACCGACACACTCCTCCGGCCCACCCAGATCATCGCGGACGTGCTCCAGAAAGCCACGGACGACCCGGACAAGCCCGCCCGGCCCTACGCCTCCATCTCCGGACCCACCGTCGCCCACGAGCTCGCCAAGTGCCTGCCCGCCACCGTCTGCGCCGCCTCCGACGACGACGCCTTCGCCCAGAGCATCCAGGACGCCTTCACCACCCACTGGTTCCGCGTCTATACAACCCCCGACCTCTTAGGCGTCGAAATGGCCGGGGCGATGAAAAACTGCATCGCGCTCGCCGCCGGGATATTGGACGGTTTGCAAGCGGGAAACAATGCAAAAAGCGCGCTGCTCTCCCGCGGCCTCGCCGAGATCACCCGCCTTGGCACCGCGATGGGCGCGACCACCCAGACCTTCTTCGGCCTCACCGGCGTCGGCGACCTCGCCACCACCTGCTTCTCCCCAACAGGCCGAAACCGGACCTGCGGCGAGATGCTCGGCCGGGGCAAGAAACTCGAAGAAGTCTTGAAAGATATTCCGGGGGTCGTCGAGGGCGTCCCCACCGCCAAGGCCGTCATGCGATTGGCTACCAAGTACCGCGTCGAGATGCCCATCTGCGAGCAGATCTACAAGGTCCTGTTCGAAAACCTCGACCCCCTCCAAGCCATCAGCCAACTCATGTCCCGCGACCCCAAGCCGGAGAAGGTGGGGTGAGCAAACCCTTGGCGCAAGCATGTATGTCAACGGCTGCGTTGCTCAGGGTTCATTCACTTGATGAGTCGTTCTCGATTGCTTGACGCTAGAGAAGCAGGGCAAGACCGCGTACCGATACGCAGGCCCAACGCGATGGTTGTGATTGAAACTATTTCTGCTCGAAGTACAATGCATTGCGTTCTTATGGTTGTATTGCTTGCGATTGTTTACATTGATTGGAGAAGAGATAGATGTTGGTGAAGTCTACTTTGTACAAACATCGATCTGCGCGGCTCGGCGGCTTCGGCACTTTCTGTTTGATTGCCGCTCATTCTGCCTGGTCTTCGACTTTTGGCCCGCCAGTCGCACTGGTGCCTTCTGACGCTCAGCCGCTGGATAGCTTTGGCTATTCAGTTGCGGTCGATAGTCAGTTTGCTGTGGTTGGGAGCGTGCTTCATGACCAGGATGAGCAAGACGCTGGTACAGCTTACGTCTTCAATACGACAACGGGCGCGGAACTTTTTGAATTGCGGCCCAGCACGCCGACGGCTGGTGCCCAGTTTGGTTTCTCGGTCGATGTCAGCGGCAACCTTGCTGTCGTGGGCAGTCCGTTTGAGGGCGATGGCGCCGCTTATGTCTACGACCTGACGACAGGCCAGGAAGTACACAAGTTTGTTGGGAATAACACGTTCTTCGGGCAGTCGGTTGCGATCGACGGCAACTATGCCATCGTGGGCAGCTCGTTCTTCTTCGAACTCGATACCTCGGGTGGTGGCTTTTCCATCACATCGGGTGCGGCATACCTCTACGACCTCACCACAGGCAACGAAGTGCGGCGATACACCGTGCCGGGCAATGGTGGGGGCTCGGGGTTTGGCACTTCGGTCGATATCGAAGGGAGCAACATCCTGGTCGGGGCGCCGAGCACCACCAACGCGAACGGGAGCATGAAGGGCTCGGCCTACCTCTTTGACACCGGCTCCGACGCTGTCCTGCAAGAACTCATTTCTCCGGATACCTCCATCGAAAGCTTTGGTAGTTCTGTCGCTCTGGATGGCGGTGTCGCTGCGGTCCGAAATCACGATTCAAACGCGATACCCAACGACCCGGACGCGGAGCCCGTGGAGTTGTTTGATACCGTCACGGGCACCCATCTCCTAAGCATCGGTGTAGATGGCCAGTTCTTCGGTGGTTTGACCAAGTCGGTAGACGCGGCAAATGGGGTCGTTGTCGCGGGCCAGAACGGCTTCTTCGACACCGGCGGTCTGATCCGGCCTAGCGAAGTGTTTACGTATGATTCGGCTTCTGGTGGCTTGATTCAAGAGCTGGGACCTGATGATATCAATGAGCCATCCATCTTCGATCTCGGTATTGCGCTTGGACTCTCCGAAGATTACTTCATTGCCGGGGCTCCGGCGGCCAGCTTGAACGGGACCAATTCTGGGGCTGCGTACCTCTTCCCGGTAGGTCAAGCCCAACTCCCCGGCGACGCCGACGGCGACGGCGATATCGACGACACCGACCTCGGCATCGCCATCTCCAACTTCACCGGTCCGGTCGGTGCGGCGGGGAACAAGTCGTTTGGGCAGGGCGATACCGACGGCGACGGCGATGTCGATGACACGGACCTGGGGGTCGCGATCTCCGGGTTTACCGGGCCGCTGTCGCCGGCGAACGTGCCCGAGCCGGCGTCGGTGGCGTTGCTCGCGTTCGGCGGTTTGCTTGCGTCGCGGCGTCGGCGTTGTGCCTGACGCCTACTCCACGCGTTCGCGCAGTTCGATCTTGTGGAACGTGACTTGCCCGGGGCTGCCGATGCCGACGACCCGGCCTGCCTCGCGCGGGGGGCGGTGGTTGTTGTCGGGGCGGACGCGGTTTGGCTCGCCGCGCCAGCTCAGCGACGGCTGGCCGTCGACGAGCAGGGCCAGGCCGAGCTCGCCGGTGTCGAGGATGGCGGCTTGCAGCAGCAGGGTGACGCGTTGGCCGGGGCGGTTCATGCGGGCGGGGTCGCGGTCCTCCGCGTCAAGCCCGTCGATGCGTGACCGGGTGTTGTTGTCCCAGGCGTAGCGGAAGGTGGCGGCGGTGGGTCCGACGGGCAGGTGGATGACCAGGCCGGGCGTGCCCTGTTCGATGGTGAGCTGGAGGCGCAGCTCGTAGTCGCCTGCGGGCGCGGGGGTGGGCAGGACGAAGCCGGCGCGTTGGCTGATCAGCCCGCCGTCTTGCAGTGCGACGCGTTCGCCGGTCGCGTGTTCGCCGGGGTCGAAGCCGTCGGCGATCAGGTCGATCCACTGGCCGCGCATGGCGTCGCGCCGGGCTTGGGCGATGCGCCGGACCCGGCCCTCGGCGATGAGGTCCATGGACGCGACGCGCTGGGCGAGCGCGTCCTGCCGGGGGTAGAGGTCCATGAACCGGGCGTACCAGGCGCGGGCCCGGCGGAGCAGGGGCTCGGCGCGGTCGTCCGCCTCGCCGTCGGCCAGGGCGACGAACCAGTCGCCGACGCGCAACGCCGCGGGCGCGTCCGCGCGGTCGATCCCCGCGGCGAGCATCGCCACGACCTCGGCCAGGTCCGGGTCGCCGGTGAGCGGGGCGAACTCGACGGCGGCGGCGGGATCGCCCTTGCCGACGACCAGCAGCTCGACCAGCTCGCGAGCCGCGGGCGCGTTCTGCGGGTTGTTGCGCACCGAGGTCGTGAGCATCTCGATCCGGGTGGCCAGCGACTTGCGTTCGGACAGCCGTTCGAGCGCCTGCTCGACGCGGTCGCGCTGGCCCGAGCCGGTCGCGCGGGCGATCGTGTTGGCCTGCCGGCACAGCGTGATCGCGCGGTCCAGGTCGTCGGCCTCTTCGGCCTGCTCGGCGCTATCCAGCAGCAGCACGAGGTAGGGCTCGGCGATAGCGCCGCGCGACTCACGCGGCGCGTCGCGGTAGACCCGCTCGGCGAGGTCGAGCAGCGCCGACGATTCGGCCGCGGGGTGGCCCGGCCAGGCCGACCCGAGCAGGCCCGCCGCCTCCAGCGCCAGCGCCAGGTCCCCGCCGTTGCCCGCCAGCGGGATCGCCTCGACGTAGATCAGGCACCGCACGCCCGGCGAGTCGGGCACCGACTCGGCGAAGCGCATCATCTCGTCGGCCAGTTGCAGGTCGTCCTCGGTGTCCCGCGAGCGTGTCACGAACTCGAGCTTCGCGCCGAACAGGTCATCGAAGTCCGTGCGGTCCTGGTCGCCCACCTGGTTGACCGCCTGGCCGTAGAACGGCGCGGGGAACGACAAGCAGAGCATCAAGACAACGGTCGGCAGGGTCCATCGCATCGGGCGTCCTTCCTGTGATCGGTTTCGCCGTCCACAGTTTACCGGTGGCGGGTACGGGCTGGTGTTGGGCGGTCCGGCCAAGCGTTCATCGATCCGGCTGACCGGGTGGGGCTGCTGTCGTGGTTATGCCGCGGCGCGTGAAACGCGAGGGCCCCGGGTTTCCACCCGGAGCTGGGGGACGTTTGGGTGTCGATGGGTTGGATGAGAAAACGCCCGCATCAAGGCGGGCGTTTTGGAAATTGAGTGACGAGCAAAAAGCGTTGGCGTTCAACCGCGTCGCCGGCGTGTCGCGAGCAGGCCGCCGAGCGAGAGCAGCGCGAGGGAAGTCGGCTCGGGCACGGCCGCGGGCGCCAGCGGGCCGGTGAAGCCGGAGATCGCGACGCCCAGGTCGGTGTCGTCGACATCGCCGTCGCCGTCGGTGTCGCCGTCGGCGAGGGTTTTGCCGCTCCCGCCTGGTCCGGTGAAGTTGCTGATGGCGATACCCAGGTCGGTGTCATCGACGTCGCCGTCGCCGTCCGCGTCGCCGGGGACGAGGGTTGGCAGGAGCGTGACTTCGACGTAGTCGAAGACGGCGAACGCGTTGCCGAAGGTGTCATCGGTCTGGATGCCGAAGCTGGAGTTTTCAAACGGGCTGGTGAAGGCGTCGAGCGCATTGTTGGTCGCGGAGTTCTGCGTGGCCAGCAGCAGCTCGTCGCCCGCGGTGATCAAGCTGTTGTTGAACGCCGGGCCCTGTTGGAGGGAGAACTGGAAGTTGCCGGAGAAGATATCGACGAAGTAGTCGATCTCGAACGAGTTGGTGCCGACGAAGACGTTGCCGAAGGCGGGGAAGTCCTGGGGCAGGTACGCGCCGGCGAACGGCCCCTGGTCGGGGATGATCCCGATGTCGATGAAGGTGGCGGCGAAGGGGTAGTTGCCGAAGGCGTTGGGGTCCTCGGCGGTGTCGGTATCGACGATGATCGTGCCGACGACGAAGTCGCCTGGCTGCGCGATTGCGCTGGGGTCGTCGATGTCTTCGATCTGGGCCTGGAAGTCGATCTGGATCTGGATCGCGGCGGCCTGGCCCGCGAGCCCCGCCGAGAGGCAGCCGATCAGCCCGAGCCCGAGCGGGCGCACTATTGCTTCAAACGCCATCGCAATCTCCATCCTTATAGGGTGTTGTCGTCGTTGCCCGGCCGGGCGATCGGTCTTGGCCGGGACTTGATCAGGGTCTGGACCGATCGCGTTGGGTGTGTCCTAAATGTAGTGCGGTTCCTGCTGATCGCAAGGGTCGTCCGCGGATTTCCCTTGTTTTGTCGTGCGGGTTGACGCCTGGGCGGGCGCGCGATCGGCCGCGGGCCCTTGAAGAAGTTGCCCCGTTTCTATGAACCCCCTGCCTTAACCCGGCAGGTCGATCGTGACCCGCGCGCTGTACCGGGCCGTGGGGTCGCCGCGCTCCAGAAGGGTCTGCCAGCGGACGGCGTCGCTGCGTTGGATAGCGCCCTCGAACGCCGGCTCGCCGTTGACGGTCACACGCACCGGGCGGTCCAGGTCGAGCATCGCGTCGTTGAGGTAGACGTGCAGCCGGTCGTAGCCCTCGGCGGCGATGTCGATCGTGTTGGCCGCGCGATCGATGCGCGCATCGACGCGGTCGGGCGTGCCGTCGTGCGCGTAGTCGTCGTCCAGCCCCAGCCAGTAGAAGCGGTGCTGCGGCGGGTTGGACGTCGGCTGGCCGCTCGCGTCCTGGCACCAGACGACACGCTGGGGGTACGGGTCGCGGGTGTAGCGCGCCATCCAGCGGACGGTCGACTTGTCGTTGACGACCCGGCCCTGACGCCAGTGCTCGATGTCGCGGAACGCGTAGCCCGCGGGGTCGGCGCGGTGCATCGCCAGCAGCCGCTCGACGTTGCCGCGGTTGTGCCCCGGCCGGTCCAGCGGCTCGTGGTCGTGCTCGCCCCACTGCAGGTCGATCGGCAGGTTGCGGAGGTTCTCCAGCGGCGCGCCCTCGCGGACGGCCTTGGTCGCGGAGGCAGCGGCGAAGCGGTCGGCGAGGTGGGGCGCGAGCTGGTACACGCCGTTGCCCCCCGAGCAGTACCCGTTGAGGTAGACGCGGTTCGGGTCGATGTCGTCGCGCAGCAACAGCGCCCTAACGAGCGTGTCGATCAGCGCGAAGATGCGCGCGTGGTGCCACTGGTCCCAGGTGTCCATCGGCGAGTGCGGGCAGACGAACAGCCCGCGCACGCCGGGGTACCGGGTCTGCTGCTTGACCCACTCGTCCTGGTTTTCCAACTCGGTGAACGCGCCCCCGCCGTGCAGCGAGATGAAGACCGGGTACCCGGCGTCGGGCGCGGGCTGTCCCTCGTCCCAGATCAGCTCGGCGGTGAAGGGCATCGTGTCGTCGCCGACGGTGACCGCGCGCTGGTCGAGCATGGCTTGCAGCGTCCGCGCGGCCGGCGTCGCCCGGTAGCGCAGCCAGAGCGCGTCGTCGCGTGCGGACGCGGTTGGGGGCTCGGCGTGGCCGGCTGCCGGGGCCTGGTCCGCGTGCGCGTGATCGACGTCGTAGCGTGCCGAGCCGCACACGATCAGCAGGGCGATCATCGGGGCGACGGGGTGGGGTCGATTGCGTCTGGCCATGCGTGTCCTCGTCGGGCCGGCGGCGGGCCCGTGCTGCGGTCGGCGGCGGGGACCGTGGCTAGAAAGACGCGGCCGGTGCCCGGCGGTTGCACACAAATCCTTGCTTTTTACCGCCACCGCCCTCATGATAGTTCGTCGGCAGGCCCGCGAGCCGAGCCGCATGCCCCCGCCGTGCCTGAACGCCCGGCACCGGCGAGGAACACACCCGCCAACCCCGATCGGGCCCCGGTCCGTGCTGGAACCCCCGCCCTTGCAGGCAGGCCCGAGGCGTCGCCCGGCTTGTCGATGGGCATGACGAGAGGCCCGAAGATGACTTTCCCCGCCGACCGTTGGCTGCCCGGCCGCCGCGCCTGCACGACCGCCGCCCTGTTGTCCGCCGCCCTCGCCGCCACACCGGCCGCGGGCTACAACATCGCCAACCGCTGGACCAGCACCAAGACCGACGGCGGGGGGATCCAGCGCGGCGACGCCATCACGCTCACCTGGAGCTACGTGCCCGACGGCGTCAGCTACTCGCGCGTCGGCAGCGGCGCGACCGAACTCATCGACTTCCTCGACGACGCCTGGAACGTCCCCACCGCCCAGCGCGGCGACGACTACACCAACCGCGCCTGGTGGACCCTCACCGAGCGCGCCTACGCCCAGTACCAGCGCGTCTCCGGCCTCACCCTGGTCCACACCCCCGAACGCAACGCCAACGGAACGTCGACCGGCGTCTCCGGCGACATCCGCATCGGCGGCGTGCCCATCGACGGCACCGGCAACATCCTTGCCGACAACGCCTTCCCCAACAACGGCGACATGCGCATCGACACCTCACGCCAGACCAACGGCACGCCCGCCAGCTTCTTCCGCGCCTCCAACCCCCAGGGCTACATCAACCTCATCGCGCACGAGTCCGGCCACGGCGTCGGGCTCCGGCACACCGTCATCACCGGCGCACAATCCGTCATGGAGTCCAACATCCAGCTCGGATTCTTCGGCCTCCAGTTCGACGACATCTACGCCTTCAACCGCAACTACGGCGACCCGCTGGAGAAAAGCGGCGGCAACGACAGCTTCGCCAACGCTACCGACCTCGGCGCCCTCGCCATCGGCGCCGCCCTCGCACGCGGCACCGACGCCAACGACTCAGTCGTCACCGAGTTCGACGACGACTGGCTGGGCATCGACGGCAACTCGGACACTGACTACTTCCGCTTCACCCTCAACCAGCGCACCACCGTGGACCTGGTCCTGACCCCGCAGGGGCCGACCTACACCACCGAAGAGCAGGGGCCCAACACCGATTTCTCCGCCCAGGCCGACCTGAACCTCAAGCTCTTCGATGCCCAGGCGCAGCTGCTGCGGACCCAGGATTCCGGTAACGCCGGCCAGGCCGAATCGATCACCGGCATCCAGCTCGACGCCGGCGACTACTTCATCCAGGTCGACGGCGAGCAGGACCTCAACCAGTTCTACCGCCTGGACCTGAACGCGACCGCGTCCGCGAACCTGTTCCAACTCGTCTACCGCCCGGGCACGGGGAAGGTGCTGCTCGACACGGGCGGTGCGCCGATCCGCAACTACGTGATCCAGGGCTCGGGTTTTGTTGAAGAGCGACACACGGCGATCTTCAACTCGATCCTGACGTCGCAGGATGATCAGCTCTCCGAGTCGGAGATCGGTCCCAACCCGCCCTCGGGGCTGCTGTCGATCGGCCAGGTGCTGCCGACGGGGCTGGACCTGGCGGGGCTCGAGGCGCTGATCAGCTCGACGAGCTACGTGTCGGACTTCGGCCAGCCGATCAACGCGTTCGAGCTGGTCGTGGATGGGCGTTACGCCTTGACGTACAACGCGGGGACGGGCGAGCTGGTGCTGGACACGCTGGGCGGGTCGTTGAAGAACTACGTGCTGATCAGCGAGGGCGGGTTCATCGAAGAGAACCACGCGCGTTTTATGAACGAGCTCGGCTCGTCGGAGGACTTCCAGTTGTCGGAGACGGGGATCGGCTTCAGCGGCGGCGGGGTGTTCAATCTTGGCGCGGTCTTGCCGACGCAGATGACGCCGGCGGAGTTCGAGGCGTTCTTTACGTCGCTGACGTACGTGTCGGACTTCGGCGCGCCGATCGAGACGTTCGACCTGGGGTTCGTGCACCTGGCGGGCGACACGGACCTGGACGTGGACATCGACGACACGGACATCGGCGTGATGATCGCGAACTTCACGGGCCCGGGGGGCTCGGGCAAGGGCGTGCGCACGGGCGACGCTGACGGCGACGGCGACGTGGACGACACGGACCTGGGCCTGGCGATCGCGGGGTTCACCGGCCCGCGCGCGTCGCCGGCGGTGCCCGAGCCGGCGGGCGCGGCGGTGCTGCTGCTGGGCGGGGCGTTGCTGGCCAGCCGGCGGCGCGGGTGATCGGCGGGGTGACGCTTAGGCCGCGTCGTGCCGGCCGGGTCGGCGGGGCTGCGCGATCGCCTGGGCGCAGGCCTGGATCAGCGCGCCGCGTTGGTACGGCTTGGCCAGGTGAAGGTCGCAGCCCGCGTCGAGGCACGCGGCCGCGTCGTGCGACAACGCGCTGGCCGTGAGCGCAATGATCGGCAGGGTCGCGCCCGCGCCGCGCAGCCGACGCGTCGCCTCGAACCCGCTCATCACCGGCATCTGCATGTCCATCAGCACCAGGTCGAAGCCCGCGGCGTCGGGGTCCGGCAGCAGCCGGTCGCACGCACGCCGGCCGTTGTCCACCACCTCGACCTCCGCGCCCGCGCGTGCCAGGTGGAAGCCGATCAGCCGCTGGTTGTCCGGCCCGTCTTCCACCAGCAGCACCCGCCGGCCCAGCAGCGGCTTGTCGCCCGCCGCCGGTCCGCCGATCGCCTGCCCGTCCCCCGCCGGCACCGCGTGGTCGCCCGCGGTGTCTGCCGGCTCGGCCTGGACCGTGACGGTGACCGTGGAGCCCTCGCCTTGTGTTGAGTCGATCTGGATCGAGCCGCCTAGCTGCATAGCGAGCTGCTGGCTGATGCACAGCCCCAGCCCCGTCCCGCCGTAGGTCCGCGTGGTCGAGGCGTCGGCCTGGGTGAACGGCTGGAACCGGCGGATGGTTTCGAGCTGCTCGGCCGACATGCCGATGCCCGTGTCGGCGACGGTGATGCGCAGCAGTTGCGACGCCGTGTCGTACGCGACCGACAGCGACACGCCGCCCTGCGCCGTGAACTTCACCGCGTTGGTCAGCAGGTTGAGCATGATCTGCCGCAGCCGGACCGGGTCGGTCATGACCCGCTCGGGCATCGCCCCCACGCGCACGTCGAGCGAGAGCCCCTTGAGCTTGGCCCGCGAGCGGATGATGAACGCCGCCTCTTCCGTCAGCCGGGCGATCGGGACCGGGCTCGGCTCGATCGTGACCTCGCCCGACTCGATGCGCGACAGGTCCAGGACGTCGTTGATCAGCGCGAGCAGGTGCCGGCCGTTCTGCCGGATCGCGTCGGCCAGCTCGCTGGGCGCCGCGAGGTCATCCGTGTCTTGGTTCGGGTTGGCGAGCAGGTCGGCGTAGCCGAGGATCGCGGTCATCGGCGTGCGGATCTCGTGGCTCATGTTCGACAGGAACGCCGACTTGGCCAGCCCCGCCTGGTGTGCTTGCTCGGCGGCCTCGCGCAACTGGGTGTTGGTCCGGCACAGGTCAAGCTGCGTCGTCGCCTGCCTGGCCAGCGCCGTCAGGTCCTCGAGCACGGCCGGCTCGATCGTGCGCGGCCGGGTATCGATCACGCACAGCGTGCCCAGCGACTCGCCGGTCGGCAGCCGCAGCGGCACGCCGGCGTAGAAGCGGATGCCCGGCTCGCCGGTGACCAGCGGGTTGTCGGCGGTGCGCGGGTCCAGGGTGGCGTCGGGGATGACCAGCGGCCCGTCGCCCAGGATCGCGTGGGCGCAGAACGCCGAGTCGCGCGGCGTCTGCTGCGCATCGAGACCGACGCGGCTCTTGAACCACTGCCGGCCCTCATCCACCAGCGACACCAGCGCGATCGGCGCGTCGCAAAGCCGCGACGCCAGCCGGGTCAGGTCGTCGAAGCGCGGGTCGGCCGGCGTGTCGAGGACACGGCAGGCCCTGAGCGCCGCAAGGCGGGCGTCTTCGTTGTCCGGGAGCGGGGCTGCGGGCATCGGGACTCCTGTTCTACACGTCGAGCGGCCCGACCCCCGGGGCGGTATCGGCCAGCGGGCCCCGGCCATCCAGTGCGCGGCCCGTTCCCGCCGACCGCACCGAGCGCGACGCGGCACGCCGTGCGGGTTGCAACGCCTGCGCCGCGCCGCCAACGCCCGGCCGACCACCGACCGCTCAACCCGGCCGGCCATCACACCGATAACCATCGTGCCCGGGCGCTCCGGGCCAAAGAGGAAGCAGCGTGATCTTTCGCCACGACGAAGACCTGGCACCCGCACAACGCGGGCTGGACACGACCCGGCTGTGGGTCTCGGACCAGCAGTGGCTGTCGATCCTCGAGCGCGTCCAGCGCGGCCAGCCGATCGAGGTCCCCGGCGAGACCGACTGCCGACGCCTGCACGAGCGCGAGCTCTTCGCCTGCCGCTGTTTGCTCCGGCTCAGCGGGCTGGCGGGCACGTTCATCGTGCGCACCCGCGATATCTCCGCCGGCGGGCTCTGCTTCGTGCACGGCCAGCCGCTGCGCCCCTCGACGCGCTGCACCCTCGCGATCCAGCCGGACCACGGCCCGGGCCGGATCGTCTCGGCCGTCGTCGCCTGGTGCAAAGAGATCGAGTTCTTCGACCCCGACCTCGAGGCCTACGAGATCGGCGTGAAGTTCGACGCGCCGATCGATACCCGCTCGGTCATCGAAGGCGCGGCGTAAGCACCCGTTGATCTAACAGCGAAACCCATAGCCCCCACCGCAAGGTGGGGGTTTCGATTCTCAATGGCACGAACCCCCACCTCGCGGTGGGGGCTATTGGGTTGTCAGTTTTCGATCAAGCGTGGTCCGGGTGCACCACCAATACCTTGCCGATGTGCTCCCCCGACTCCGCGTAAGCGTGCGCGTCGGCGATCTGATCGAAGGTGAATCGTTTGGCGTCGATCAGCGGTTGGAGATCGCCCAGGTCGACCAGGCGTTGAGCGAGTTCAAGGATCGCCCCATGGCGTGCGCGGTCGATCCCGTACAGCAGCGGGATCAGCATGAAAACAAGATGAAGCGAGGTGCCGCGGGCGTGGAGCAGGCCGCCATCGATCGTGGCGCGGCCCTGGATGCACGCGACCCGGCCGTTGAGCTTGCTGGCCTGCACACTGGTCGCGATATTCGAGCCGCCGACGGTATCAAAGACCGCGTCGAACCCATGCCCGTCGGTCAGCGCGGCGGTATAGCGCTCGACGGGCTCGTACTTGTAGTTGATGGTGTGGTCGGCGCCGAGTTGCTTGGCCAAATCGGCCTTGCGATCCGAGCCAACCGTCGCGCTGACGGTCGCGCCGCCGACCTTCGCGAGTTGGACGACGGTGTGCCCGACCCCGCCGGTTGCGCCGTGCACCAGCAGGTGTTGGCCGCTCAGGTCGCCGAGCTTCTCCAGCCCCTCGCACGCGGTGATCGTGACCAGCGGCAGGGCGGCGGCGTCGGTCAGCGGGATCGACGACGGCGCGTGCGCAAGCAGAGCGCTATCGCTCATCGCGAAATCCGCGAGGGCGCCTTGTTGCTTGCCGCACCCGCCGATGCAGCCGAACACCTGGTCGCCGGCCTTGAATCGATCGACGCCCGTGCCCACCGCGTCCACCGTGCCCGACACGTCCCCGTGCAGGACCGCCGGCTTGGGCGGGCACAGCGCCTCCGCCGCGCCGCTGCGGATCTTGGTGTCCACCGGGTTCACGCTCGTCGCCGCGACCTTGACCCGCACCTCGCCCGGGCCCGGCTCGGGCTTGGGTAAGTCGACTTCTTTGAAGACCTCCGGCCCGCCGTGCTCCTCGATCACCCATGCCCGCATCGCTGATTGCTCCGGTGTTTGTCGCGTGTCTGAGCATCGTAGCGGTTGTAACGGTTGGCGCGATTCTGCCTACGGGGAACAGCGGTGACGGTCGATCGCTCTCGGTATTCGGCGTTGACGGGGTCGACCTACGCGCAGCGTTATGCCCGCCCCGGCACGGGTCGATAAACCCCCGGCCGGCTGCGGTGGTTGGCGCATCTTTCTCCCCAGCGAGACGACCATGGAACTGGAAAAGATCCTCCAAACGGCGATGGACGCCGACTCCTCGGACATCCATCTGATCTCCGGCCACCCGCCGATGATGCGCGTGCACACGCACATGACCCCCATGGACTTCCCCACCATCACGCCCGACGGCGCGATGCGCATGCTCAAGCAGATGGCCGGCGAAGACCACATCAAGCTCTTTGAGAAGATCAAGGACGCCGACTTCTCTTACGAGGTCCCCGGCCTCGGCCGCTACCGCGTCAACGCGCACCTCCAGCGGGCGACCGTCGGCATCGCGCTGCGTGCGATCAAGACCGACATCCCGCCGCTGCCCGCGCTCAACCTGCCCGAAGTCATCTCCCGGCTGACCTACCTGCCCCGCGGGCTCGTGCTCGTCACCGGGGACACCGGCTCGGGCAAGTCGACCACGCTCGCGGCGATGATCGACGCGATGAACAAGCGCTACCGCAAGCACATCATCACGCTCGAAGACCCGGTCGAATACACGCTCAACTCCGACAAGTGCGTCATCGAGCAGCGCGAGCTCGGCCAGGACACGCCGTCTTTCGCGTCGGGCCTGCGGCACGTCCTGCGTCAGGACCCCGACATCATCCTCGTCGGCGAGATGCGCGACCTCGAGACCACCGCCGCCGCGATCACCGCCGCGGAGACCGGCCACCTGGTCTTCTCCACGCTGCACACCGTCAACGCGTCGCACACCGTCGAGCGTATCATCGACATGTACCCGGCCGACCAGCAGAACCAGATCCGCTCGATGCTGGCCAACACGCTCCAGGCCGTGATCTCCCAGACGCTGTTCAAACGCATCGACCAGAAGGGCATGGTCCCGGCGGTCGAGGTCATGCTGTGCACCCCCGCGGTGCGCAACCTCATCCGCGAGAACCGCGCGTTCGAGATCCCCAACGTCATCGAGACCAACCGGCAGCTGGGGATGAACTCGCTGGACAACGCGATCGCCGAGCTCTACTTCAACGGGATGATCAGCAAGGAAGACGCGATCGCCCAGGCGGCGTACCCCGAGAAGCTGGAGCGCGCCCTCGCGGCGTGATCGGGAGCGGTTAGCGGTTAGCCGATAGCCGTTAGCCGTTAGCCGAAACAGGAACGGACCCGAAGGTTTGAGCTAATGGCTAACCGCTAACGGCTAAAAGCTCCACGAGGTAAGCATGCCGACGTACCGATATCAGACACGCAACAACAGCGGGCAGGTGACCGTCGGCACGATCGCCGCGGACAACGCGCTCGGCGCGGCGCAGCTCCTGCGCAACCAGGGCGGCACCGTCCTGTCGTTGACGCCGGTCAGCGGCGGTCGGTCGGCGAAGTCGCTCGGCGAGGCGCTCAAGGCGCTCAACTATACCTCCGGCCCGTCGCAAAAAGACGTGCTGAACTTCACGACCCAGCTCGCGGTCATGGTCCGTGCCGGCATCTCGCTCCGCCAGGCCCTCGACGGCATCGCCGACCAGACCGAGAACCCTAAGTTCCAGAAGATCCTCTACGGCATCAAGCAGGACGTCGAGGCCGGTAAGCCGTTCTCCGACGCGCTCGCCAAGCACCCCAAGCTGTTCGGCCCGCTGTACATCAACATGGTCCGCGCCTCGGAGATGTCCGGCTCGTTCAGCCAGATGCTCGACCGGATCGCGGCCTACCTCGCTCAGCAGATCGAGACCCGCGCGATGGTCATCGGCGCGATGATCTACCCGGGCCTGATCGCTTCGATGGCCATCGGCGTGACGATCTTCCTGCTGACCTTCGTCCTCCCGCGTTTCGCCGACGTCTTCGCCGGCAAAGAAGCGGCGATGCCCTGGCCGACCATCTTCCTGATGAACCTCTCCGAGTTCATGGTGCAGTGGTGGTGGGCGGTGCTCGGCGGGCTGGTTGCGCTGCTGATCTTCCTGTTTTTCCTGGTGAAAACCGAGCCGGGCGGCTGGTGGTTCGACCAGCTCAAGCTGCGCGTGCCGATCTTCAGCCGGATGTTCCGCGCGCTGTACATCAGCCGGTCGCTGCACACGATGGGCGAGCTGGTTAACGCGGGCGTTCCGATGCTCGATACCCTGGCGATCACCGGCGAGATCTCGGGCAACCGCATGTACAAGCGGATGTGGCGCGCGGTCTACAGCTCGGTCAAGCAGGGCAAGAAGATCATCCAGCCGCTGAGCAAGACCACGCTCTTGCCCAAGGCCGTCGTGCAGATGGTCGGCGCGGGCGAGGAGTCGGGCAAGCTCGGCGAGGTGCTCGACGAGGTCTCGACCTACTACGCCAAGCAGCTCCGCGAAGCGATCAAGACCGTGACCAGCATGATCGAGCCGATCATGATCGTGATCATGGGCAGCGTCGTCGGCTTCATCGCGATGGCGATCATCCTGCCGATCTTCAAGCTGTCGACGCTGGTGAAGTAGGGGCTGGGGTCTAGGGCCTGGGGTCTGGGGTTCCGGTTCAAACGGTTGAATGGATATTGACGGGCAAAGTCGTGATGGGATCAAGATTGGGCTTGTTCGCGGGAAGATTTGAATCGTAGGTTTAGATGCATATGAGCCGCCCAGACCCCAGACCCCAGACCCTAGCCCCCAAGCGTCGCGCCGGCCGACGCGCCGGCGGCTTCACGCTGATCGAGGCGTCGCTGACGACGGTGATCATCGGCACGGGCGTGCTGGCGATCCTCGCGGCGCAGCAGGCGTACCACATGAAGAACAACTGGTCCACGCGGACCAGCACGGGCATGCTGCTGGCCAACGAGATGCGCGAGCGCACGATGGCGCTGCCGCTGCACGACCCGATCACCGGCAACGCGACGCTCGGGCCCGAGGCCGACGAGACCGCGGCGCTGGCCTACGACGACCTGGACGACTTCGCGGGCGTCGTGTCGGCCGGCGTCGGCGCGGGCTCGACGTTCAACCCGCCGATCAACGCGCTGGGGCTGCCGCTGAGCGACCTGGGCGCGTGGACGCAGACGATCAAGGTCGAGAACGTGCTGCCGGACTACATCGACGCCGCGTTCACCCAGCCGCTGGGCACGACGGACGTGGTGCGTGTGACGGTGACGGTGCAGTACCGCAACCCGACGTCGGGCGCGAACGAGCCGGTGACGGAGCTGAGCTGGATCGTGACGGACACGCCTTAATGCAACGCCAAAGCAACCCCTAGCCCCCATCGCAAGATGGGGGTTCGCATCATGCAGCGAGCACGAACCCCCATCTCGCGATGGGGGCTAGAGAAGAAACGAAGGACGGACGCAGCGACCGAGAGCGAGGCGCTGGAGCAAGCCATGCGACGCAGAACACCACGCACCACACACCGCCGATCGCAACTCCGCCAGCGCGGCGCCGCGGCGGTCCTGTCGATGATGTTCCTGGTGATCTTCGGCTCGCTCGCCGCGGCGATGGCGATCGTCTCGCAGGGCAACCTGCACACCGCCGACACGCACATCAAGGTCAACCGCTCGCTCGCCGCGTCCGAGACCGGCATGCGCCTGATGATGTACCGCCTGGCGCAGGCGTCGGCGAAGGTGCAGACGCGCTCGGGCGCGGTCTGGGACCCCGCGGCCGGCTCGTACATCACCACGCTCAAGACCGCGGACATGGTCGGCGACCCCAGCGGGATGCCCGTCGATGTCCTGCTGGGCAAGGCCGACGCGATCTGGAACGAGGTCGCCGCGCAGCTCGCGCTCGAGATCTCCGGCGAGTTCCACAACCAGCAGGAACCCTACGTCGATTCAACGACCGGGGTGCTGCACGTCGGCCCGATCGCCGTCGGCCCCAACGCCCCGTCGTTCACCGCGACCTTCACGCCACACCCCATCGCCGGCGAAGACTACGACAGCGACTACTACCAGCGCCCGCCCTACAGCGACATGGGCGTCAGCGCCGCGAACCCGCTCGACGCCCGCTACGTCCGCGTGACCGTCGAGGCCTACGACGGCATCCCCGGCAACCGCGTCCACCGGTCGATCTCGATGGACTTCCAGCTTGTGAAGCGGATCGAGTACGCCGTGCTCTCGCGCAGCCGCGTCATGATCGGCCGCAACGTCATGATCGAGGGGCGCGTCGGCTCGACCTTCCTCGACACCGACCTGACCAACGGCCACCCGATGCAGATCGCCTCGGACTTCCGCGGGCTCGACTCGGCGCTCGACGCGCAGCTCGACGCGCTGCTCGGCTCGATCATCGACGACGACCAGAACGGCGACAACCGCCTGTCCATCCACGACTCGACCGAGGTCGCCGACTACGCCAACCCCGCGCAGTACGACACCGACGGCGACGGCTACATCACCGAGTTCGATTTCTTCCTCAAGCACTTCGACAGCTCGTCCAGCCCCGGCCAGATCACGATCAGCGAGCTGGAGGCGGGCATGAGCACGCTCGACGCGGCGCAGCTCATGGCCCTCATCGATACCTTCGGCTCGCCGAACCGCGCGGGCTACAACGACGGCGTCATCGACCAGTACGACCGCTACGCCAAGGTCCGCGGCGAGATCCACATCGCCGCCGACGCCGCGGGCTGGGAGGCCGGCGCCGCCTCCGCGACCGGCCACTACCAGGACCACCTCCAGGGCCCGATCGTGCCTGGGCACAACGACACGCCGCTGACCTTCCAGTCCAGCGAGACCGGCGAGTACGAGCTCGACCCCGACCAGTTCGACGTGTCGTCGTTTGAAGCGATCGCGACCGGCGACTTCTTCGCCCAGGCCGCCGCCGAGGCCGCCAACCACGACCCCGGCGACCCCGACTCGCCCCAGCCGCTGGGCAACGTCGTCACCGAAGAGGTGCCGTTCCAGGCGACCTACCCGTACGACTACTACGACCGCCCGGTCTACGAGAATATGACGTTCCGCAACGTCAAGATCCCCAAGGGGACCAACGCGCTGTTCGTCAACTGCCGGTTCATCGGCGTCACGTTCATCGAGACCGAACTGAGAAACGATGACCCGGATTTCAACTACGCCGGCATGCAGGACGCCACCGGCGGGCAGAAGCACCCCGACCGCTTCGTGACGATCGACGGCAACGATGTCTACGACACCAAGACCGTCGCGAACAACATCCGCTTCCATAATTGCACGTTCGAGGGCGGGGTCGTGACCGACGTCCCCGAGGAGTACACCCACGCCCGCAACAAGGTGACGTTCACCGGCAACTCGGGCTTCGATATCGAGGGCTCGACCGAGCTGTCGACCGCGGAGAAGATGCTGTACAAGCGGTCGTCGCTGCTGGCCCCGCAGTACTCGATCGAGATGGGCACGTTCGTCGCGCCCTACGACTCATCGGAAGTGATCAAGCTCTCGGGCACGATCGTCGCCGGGCTGATCGATATGCGCGGCCAGGTCGAGATCGACGGGCAGTTGCTGACCACCTTCGAGCCCAAGGCGAACACCGGCCCGGTCATCGGGGACACCTCGCCGCAGTTCAACACGACGCTCGGCTACTTCTCCGCTGCTGAAGGCGACCTCGAGACCGAGCCGCCGCAGAACGGGCTGGGCGTCATCCACGTGCGGTACAACAAGAACCTGCCGCTGCCCGACGGGATCCTCGGCCCGGTCGAGACGATCCCGCTGTGGGGCACGTACTTCGAGGGCGGCAAGAGGAACTGACAGGCGTACGCGAGTTTCCGGGTCTTCATGGTTCCGCCGCGTTGGCGGAGGGGACAGGACGGGACGGGGAACGCGGGGGAGATTGACAGCCCCTCGCTTCCCCCGGCCCGGCCCCGGCAGCCCGTCAATAGCCCCCACCGCGAGGTGGGGGTTCAACGAACCCGGGATCGAACCCCCACCTCGCGGTGGGGGCTAAGGATGAGCAAAGTGTCGAAGCACAAGCACAACCCGCGACGGATGAAGCGCAGGAACCTCGGTCTGTCGCTGGTCGAGATGCTGATCTCGCTGGCGATCACCGCGATGCTGCTGACCGCGACGATGGTCGCGATCGACGCGAGCTTCCAGGCCTACGCCGCCGCCGCCGAGTCCGCCAGCACCCAGACCTCGACCCGCCTGGTCGTGCACCGGCTGCTGTCGCTGACGCGCACCTCTACCGCGCACGGCCCACTGCTGCCCGACGCGGGCGCGACCCCGCCGGTCACACTCTCCGGCACCACGCTGACCAGCAACTACATCGAGCTCATCGACCCCGACGGCAACCTGATCCGCCTGGAATACGACGCCACCGACGAGATGCTCTACGTCACTGTCACGCCCTTCGGCGGGTCGGTCGCGACGCGCGAGCCGCTGCTCGGCGGGGTCACGCAGTGCGAGTTCAAGCTCATCCGCCGGCTGGACGACGACGGCGTCTGGGTGCTCGAACGCGGCAGCATCGACTTCACCGTCGAGCCGGACGCGGACACCACGCTCGCGATCGAGGGCGACGCCGCCGCGCCCATGCGCGTCATCGCCTCGACGATGCCCCGCAAGCTCGAAGACGAGTAGTCCATATGGACCGTTCTTGTAGAAATGATCAAATTGTCTGGGCATGGACAATGGGCGTTTTGTGCTGCGCAACCCGATCGACCCCGGCTCACCGAACTGCGGCTGCCTTGGGGTCCGGCTTGTGCGGGCTGGGCAACACGTTTCCGCGATTATTGGTCGTAGATGATTTGCCCCTGTGGCAGAACAATCGGATGATTCACAGGTACAAGGCGGTTGCGGACCCCGCGGCCCAGACCATCACAGACCCCGAGAGGTGACGGAGAAGCGAGATGAAGAGCAAGACCCTGATCGCCGCGTTGGCCGGCGGAATGCTGGCCGGGATGCCGATGACCGTCGGCGCCGACGAGATCGTCCTCACCGGCGTGGTGCGCGACTTCCTCGTCTCCCACCCCGACATGCAGAACCCGACCAAGGACTTCGGCGTGAAGACCGGGCTGGTCGAAGACGCCCTGAGTTCAGACGGCAAGCCCGTCCTGATTAGCGGGCACGACGGCAGGCGCGGCATGATCACCTCCGCCGCCAGCTTCGACCAGTGGTACCGAGATGTGCCGGGTGTCAATATCTCGATCCCCTACGCGATCACGCTCGATAACGGCCAGGAAGCGGAAGGTGGTCTCTATACTTTCGCTGTCGAAAAACCCTACTACTTCTTCCCGATCGACGGGCTGGGTTGGGGCGACACCGCGGTCGACCGGTACGGGCACCACCGCAACTTCTACTTCACCTACGAGATCCACACCGAGTTCACCTACATCCCGCGCTCCGAACGCGACTACGACATGACGTTCTCCTTCACCGGCGACGACGACGTCTGGGTCTTCATCAACGGCAAGCTGGCCGTCGACATCGGCGGGGTCCACGGCCAGACCGCCCGGTCGGTCAACCTCGACGACGAGGCGGCCTCGCTAGGGCTGGTCGAGGGCGAGAACTACACGCTCGACTTCTTCTTCGCCGAGCGCCACACGACCGAGTCCAACTTCCGGATCGAGACCACGCTGCACCTGGTCGAGATCCCGCCGACCTCGGTCAGCCCGCTGTACGACTGACGCGACGATTCAACTGGCTTGAATAACAACAACCCCGCTGTGAAAGGCGGGGTTGTTCTTTTACATGCGATGATGGTCGGCACTAGCGTCTGCCTTGTCATACGAAATCAACGAAATGCGAGCGCATCATAGCTCCGGGCGGGAGCCAGGAGCAGGCGTAATCAGTTGACCACGGTTTTCGATAAGCTCGGTGATTCCTGCTCCGGGCTCCCGCCACGGAGCGATGTTGAGCGTCAAAACGAAATAGGATACGTGTCACAGCACGAAGCGTAAGCGAGTGCCAAAAGCCCGTCCGGGTGTGTGGCACTCGCTTACGCTTCGTGCTCAGTGAACAAGTCACAGGTGTTTACCGCGATCGGTCTCACACCCGCTTGATGACCAGCGTGTCGTTCTGCCCGCCGAAGCCGAAGCTGTTGGACAGGCAGGTGTTGACTTGAGCATCACGCGCGTGGTTGGGGACGTAGTCCAGGTCGAGCGTGGGGTCGGGCGTCTGGTAGTTGATCGTCGGCGGGAGCTTGCCGTCACGGATCGCGAGTGCGCAGACGATCGCCTCGGTGACGCCGGCCGCGGCGATGAGGTGGCCGAGCATCGACTTGACCGAGCTGACCGGCGGGGCCTTGGATACATTGCCGTCGGGGCAAAAGACGGATTTGATGGCCTTGGTCTCGATCGAGTCGTTTTCTTTGGTTCCCGTGCCGTGCGCGGAGATATAGTCGATGTCGTCGGGCGAGACGCCGGCCATGTCGAGCGCCTGGCGCATGGCCTGTGCGCCGCCTCGGCCGTCGGGGTGGATGTCGGTGATGCGGTAGGCGTCGGCGGTCGAGCCGTAGCCGGCGATCTCGGCGATGGGTGTTGCGCCGCGTTGTTGGGCGTGTTCGAGGGTTTCGAGGATGAGGATGCCCGCGCCCTCGCCCATGACAAAGCCCTCGCGGTCCAGGGAGAACGGGCGTGACGCGGTCTGCGGGGTGTCGTTGCGGTTGGACAGCGCGGTGAGCCGGTTGAACCCGGTGACGCCGAGCGCGTGGATCATGGTGTGCGCCCCGCCGGTGATCATGACGTCCGCGTCGCCGCAGCGCAGGATCTGGCTCGCCTCGCCGATGGCCTGGGTCGATGCGGCGCATGCGGTCAGGCAGTTGTACGCCGGGCCCTCGGCGCCGAACTCGAGCGCGAGGTGGGTCAGCGGCATGTTCGGCTCCTGCTCGATCTCGACCAGCGGCTTGAGGCAGGCGTGGGCTTGCTCGGCCCAGGGCCTGCCGTCGATCGCGCGCTTGTCGGCGTCCCAGCCGGCGAGGTTGGCCGCGACGTAGTTGTCGAAGTCCAGCGACCCCTCGCCCGAGCCGAGGTAGATGCCCAGGCGTGACGAGTCGAGCCGGTCAAACCCGTCGAGCCCGGCCATCTTCCACGCCTGCACCGCCGCGCCCAGCGCGAAGCTGGTGTTGAGCCCGACGCCCTCGTGCAGATCGGGCTTGCTGACGTAGTTGTTGTGGTCGTAGTCCTTCACCTGGGCGCTGAAGGTGGTGGGGAAGGTCGAGGCATCGAAGCGGGTGGTGCGATCGACCCCGGACTTGCCGGCGAGCAGGGCAGCCCAGACGGTCTCGAGGTCGTGGCCTAGCGGGGTGATCCATCCCATGCCTGTGATGACGATGCGTTGGGTCATGGCGTCATGCTTTCCTTAGGCCTCGCTAAGGATCGCGAGGTTGATTAAGTCGTTGAGGGGTTGTGTCGGTGTTTCGTTGACGGGCATCTGATGCGCGGCGAGTTCGTATTCCTCTAACCACCTCGTGATGTGTAGAGATAGCAGCGGGTCCGCGGGCTGACTCCCAAGCTCACCTGCCGATCGCTTCTGTGTGACCAAGTGATCGATTGCGCCCCGCATGTCGGTGGGCCAGTCGATCGCTTCCAACACGTCATCGAACAGCGTCGGCGGTTGCGTGTTGTGTATCGCGATGTACCGGATGCACGCCAGTGGTCGGATCACGTAGAGGTACTTCTTACGGACCGGGTTGGGGTTGTCCGCGATGTACTTGTGCCAAACACCCGCGGCGAGGCTGAGGTAGTGGTGGGCGGCCTTTTTCGCATCAAAATACTGATCACGCAACTCGATCAGCTTCGGGCTAATCACTTCATCGGCCTCATAGATGATCGGCGAGTCCAGCCATTCCATCAGCGGCGGGTTGCATCTCCGCATCAGCTCGGCGGTCTTGCGGATGTCCCAGCCGGCCAGGTCGAAGTCCTGGTCCTGATGCAGGTCAAACGCGTCTTTCGGCGGCGTCAGTCTTAGATAGTCTTCGGTCGGTCGAACAAAGATAAACCGCACGTCGAAGTCGCTGTCTTTTGAGGCGAAGCCCCACGCTCGGCTACCGCTCTCGCACGCAAAGACGATTCGCAGATTCCGATCCGCCTCAACTTCACGTAGACGGCGCGACACGTCCGGCCGAACACGGTCGACCGCTTTGTCGATTCCGAAACCTTGTTGTGAAGTTGCTTCTGTCATGGAAGGTTCCCGAGTTGATTAAACCTTATCAAGGATAATCGCCGTGTTCTGTCCGCCGAAGCCGGTGGTGACGACAAGTAGTTTTTCGAGTTTTTTCGGCTCGGTGGTGGCCATGCCGTCGATGGGCTGGTCGCGGTTGATGGTCTTGGGCAGCTTCTGTTCGCGCAGCGCCTGGGCGGCGATGACGAGGTCAAGCGCGCCGGCGCCGGCGGAGCAGTTACCCAGCGCTGCCTTGGTCGAGACGACG
Organism: Smithsoniella earleae; assembly: GCA_032356285.1. Classification (NCBI taxonomy): domain Eukaryota; kingdom Viridiplantae; phylum Chlorophyta; class Ulvophyceae; genus Smithsoniella; species Smithsoniella earleae. Next base: position 29,011 of record JAULKQ010004889.1, on the reverse strand, counting down.
GGGATCGATGCAGCGCGGTCGCCGAAGACTTCTTTGATCGCGTTTGCCTCGGCGGCGTCCCATTCGGGGTGGCCGATGCCCAGGGGTATGACGGCGTCGATTGTGTCGGCATCCAAGCCGGCGTCGCGCAGCGCTGATTTGATCGCGAGCATCGGGCCCCGGCCGGTCGGCGCGGGCCGCTGTGACCGCGTGTCGGGGTTGAGCGACTGGCTGGCGCCGAAGCCCAGCACCTTGGCGTAGGCGTTCGCGCCGCCGCGTTTGGCGTAGGTCTCGCCCGATTCGAGGATCAGGATGCCCCCGCCCTCGCCGACGACGCTGCCGTCGGCGTGTTTGTCGAACGGGCGGACGGCGTGGGCCGGGTCGTCGTTGCGCTTCGATAGCCGGCCGGTGAAGACCTGTCGGATGAAGCTCATGGGGTTGAGGTTGGATTCCGCGCCGCCGCAGAAGCAGGCGTCGGCCTGGCCGCGCTGGATGACGCGCAGCGACTCACCGAAGCTCAGCCCGCCCGACGCCTCGGCGCAGGTGATCGTGTTGCTTGGGCCCTGCAGGTCGTGGACGATCGTGACGTGGCAGGCGAGCATGTTCGGCAGGTACTTGAGCAGCCACAGCGGGGTGAGGTGGGTCATGCCCTCCTTGCCCCAGTGGTGGATATCGAACGAGCCGTCGTCTTGCTGCGACTTGACCAGCGCGTCGGTGAGCTCGTCGGTGTCGGCGGCGATAAGCCCGGCGCCGATGTGGCAGCCGACACGCGCGGGGTCGTAGTGCGGGGCGTCGCTGTTGGCGGCGGTGTTGAGCCCGGCGTCCTTGGCGGCGAGGTCTGCGGCGGCGACGGCGATCTCGATGTCCCGGGCCATGACCTTGGTCGCCTTGCGGTAGGTCTTGGGCACGGAGTCGCGGACCTTGAAGCCGTCGGGCAGCTCGGCGGCGATCGACGAGCCGAACGCCGAGGCGTCGAACGCGCGGATGGGTGCGATGGCGGATTCGCCTTCGATGAGCTTGGGCCAGGCCTGGTCGATGCCCAGCCCCAGCCCGCAGACCGGGCCGACGCCGGTGATGTACACGTCGCGTTTCATCGCCGGATTTTAACGCGGATCGGCGGGGGTGGTGACGCGCAGCGGCGGGTGCTCGTCTACAGGCGGTTGGGGTCGGCGTAGCCGTTCCAGTAGCCGTTGTCGGCGTTGCCGTCGCCATCGGAGTCGTCGAGGGATTCGGCGGTGATCGACTCGCCGTGTCCGTCGGCGAAGACGAACTCGCCGGTGTCCTGTCCGCGTTCGCCGGGCATGGCGCGCCCGCCGTTGAGCCCGGAGGTGCCGTAGTAGCCGCTGGCCTTGCCGCTGCCGCGTGCGGCGGTGCGTGGGGGGTCGAGTGCGTACTGCCCGTCGATCGATTCGCCGTTGGCGTCGAGCACGCCGAAGGTGTCGCCGACGACGACGGTGCCGGTCGTGTTCGAGACCGACGCGGCCTGCCTGCGGAAGAGGGCGGCGGATCGGGAGTTGCCCAGGTACTGGTAGTTGTAGCCGTAGCCGCCGTACTGCTCGATGCTGTCGGTGGACCGGGCGGTGGCGGTGGAGGCGTAGTTGACGGCCGGGTTGTTGGCGGCGTGGTGGGCCTCGACGGTGCTGGACTGGTGCCAGAAGGGCTTGGCGAGGACGGAGTCGGCGAGGTCGAGGTGGGGGTTCTTGAAGACCTCGGTGTTGCGGATGTTGTCGTAGAGGTAGTCGGGCCAGCGGGGCTTGGAGCCGTGCGGCCGTGCGCCGCCGGGGATCGCCGAGGAGTGCCAGGGGTAGAGCCCCTTGCGTTCGGCGAGGTAGCCGGTCATGGCGACCGAGCCGATTTGTCGGACGTTGGACAGCGACTGGCTGTCGCGTGCCGAGACGCGGGCGGCGCCGAGGGCCGGCAGCAGGATGCCGATGAGCAGGGCGATGATCGAGATCACGACCAGCAGCTCGATGAGCGTGAAGGCGTGGGGGCGGCGCGGGGGCGGGTGAAGCATGGTGGGCTCGAACAGATTCAGGAATCGACAAATTAGACGATCCTAGCGAACCGGCTGCATGATTTGCACCGGCGCTCGCCCCGCCCCGCGTTGGGTCTTCAAACTGACCCAAGGCCCGGCACTACACTGTCGCTATGTCGTTGGGCACGCGGTTGACGCTGAAGACGGCGGTGCTGGTCGCGGCCGTCCTGGTCGTGGCGGGCGTCGCGGTGTGGGGGCTGAGTGGGCTCAGCCGGGACCTCGACGACGCGCTGGGCGAGTACGACCGGCTGCGCGAGGCGTACACGCTGCTGAGCGAGATCGAGCAGGCCCGCGCTGCGACGCGTGAGCAGCCGCTCGTCGCCGAGCGTGTGAGCAACCCGTTGATGCGGGCCATCGTCCGCCTGGACCGCCGGCCGATCGTGCTCGGCCAGGCCATCGAGGCGGACGTCTACAACCAACTCACGCGGGCCGACGACGCGCTGGAGCGGGTCGCATCCGGCGGGGGCGACCTTCTTGAAGTCACCGCGCCAATGAACACCGCGATCAACCTGCTCGCCTCGGAGATCGACGACACCGCGTCGCGCATCGAGCAGATCGAGCGGCGCGCGACCCGCCAACGGGCGAGGGTCGTGCTCGGGGTCTGGGTCACCGCCGCGATCGCCGCGGTGCTGGCCGTCTTCGTCGGGCTCTGGCAGTACCGCGCGGTGATGGGCCCGCTCCGCCGATTGCAGCGCGGGGTCGAGCGCCTCGCGTCGGGCGACTTCGCCGACCGGCTGGCCGCGGGCGGTGACCGCGAGTTCGTCGCGCTCGCCGACGACTTCAACCGCATGGCGGACGAACTCGCGGCGCTGTACCAAGGCCTGGACGAGAAGGTGCGCCTGCGCTCGGCCCAGCTCGCGCAGAGCGAGCGGCTCGCGTCCGTCGGCTTCCTCGCCGCGGGCGTCGCGCACGAGATCAACAACCCGCTGGCCATCATCGCCGGCGAGGCGGAGCTCGCGCTGAGCGCGCTGGCCGCCGACGCCGACCCCGCGCGCCGCGCCGCGCTCGCCGCGATCCGTGACGAGGCGTTCCGCTGCAAGGCGATCACGCAGAAGCTCTTGTCCCTCGCCCGCCCCGGCAGCGGCGCGCGCGAGCCGGTCGCCCTGCGTCAGACCGCCGAAGAGGTCGCCGCGCTGGTGCGTACGCTCCCGCAGCACGCCGAGCGCGGCGTCAGCGTGGAGGGCGACGCCGATATCTGTGCGCAGACCGACGCGGCGCAGGTCAAGCAGGTGCTGCTGAACCTGGTGATCAACGCGCTGGAGGCGACCGAGCCGGGCGTCGGCCGGGTCCGTGTCACGGTTGCTGGGCGCGGCGGCGGGGCGGTCATCGCCGTGCAGGACAACGGCAAGGGCCTCGACGCCGACGCGCTGGGCCGGGTCTTTGAGCCGTTCTACACCGAGAAGAAGTCGCCGACGACGCCGGGGCTCGGGCTGGGCTTGTCGATCAGCCACGCGATCATCGAGGACCTGGGCGGGCGGCTGTCCGCAGCGTCGGGCGGTCCGGGCCGCGGCAGCGTGTTCACGATCGAGCTGCCCAGCGCGTGAGCCATCAGGCGGTGGCTTGCCTGGTCGCGCGGGGGCTTGAACAGCGCGACGATCGCGCGGCGTGCGCCCCGGCGTGTGACACACGAGCGCTGCGGTTTCCCACCCGGAGCTATGATCTTCGTTTGAAGGGATCACCCATGCGCCCCCACACCCGCCCAACCGTGCTGGTCGTCGATGATGAAGCGCGCCTGCGCGACGTGCTGGTCCGCGGCATCGTGCAGATGGGCTTTGACTGCGACGGCTCGCCGAACGCCGAGGATGCGCTCAAGCAGATGCGTGACCGGCCGCGCGGGGTGGTGATCGTGGACCTCAACCTGCCGGGGATGGACGGCATGGCGCTGTTCGAGAAGCTGCGGCGCGGCTGGCCGGCGGTGCAGGTCATCGTGCTCACGGGCTTCGGCGACCTGGACGCGGCGAAGCAGGCGATCCGCCTGGACGTCGTCGACTTCCTCACCAAGCCGACGCACCTGGGCGAGCTCGAGCAGGCGCTGGCCCGGGCCTGGCGTCGGCTCGACGACGCGGCCGGGCTCGACGCGGTGCAGCTCCCCCAGCCCGACCCGCACGACGACCCCGACGGGTCGGTGGACCAGCTCGCGTCGTCGGCGTCGGCGTACCAGGGGCAGGAGCCGCTGGCCGCCGTCGAACGACGGCACATCCTCGATGCGCTCGCCCGGCACGACGGCAACCGGCGGGAGACGGCGGACGCGCTGGGCATCAGCTTGCGCACGCTCTACTACCGGCTGAGCCAGTACCAGAAGGAAGGACACCTGTGAAACGCCACGCCGCCCTGATCATGCTGACCGTGTTGGCCCTGGGGTTGACCGCGCACGCCGACGCAACACAACCCCCGCGCCAACCCAACATCGTCGTCTTCTTCATCGACGACATGGGCTACGGCGACCTGGGCTGCTTCGGCCGGCTCGACGCGCCGACGCCCCACATCGACAAGCTCGCCGACCAGGGCCTGCGGCTGACGCAGTTCTATGTGAACGCGCCGATCTGCTCGCCCTCGCGCGTCGCGCTGACGACCGGCTGCTACCCGATGCGGTGGGGCATCTCCGGCCACTTCGACAGCCGACGCAGCAACGCCCGCCGGGGCATGCCCGACTTCCTCGACCCCGAGGCCCCGACGCTCGCAAGAACCCTTAAGCGGCACGGCTACGCCACCGCGCACTTCGGCAAGTGGCACATGGGCGGCGGGCGCGACGTCGGCGACGCGCCCCTGCCCCAGGCCTACGGCTTCGACGCGTCGCTGGTCAGCTTCGAGGGGCTGGGCGACCGCCTGCTCTTCGAAGACCACGGGCTGTCGGACCAGAGCGAGCGCCTCGGGCGGGGCGAGACGACACGCGTGCCCAAGCGCGAGACGACACGCATCTACGCCGACCACGCGATCGGCTTTATCGAGCGCCACCGCGACCGGCCGTTCTACCTCCGCGTGTCCCCCAACGACGTGCACGACCCGTTCCACCCCGACGACGCGGCGCTGGCGCGCTTCGCCCACAAGTCGGACAACAAGCACGAGCAGGCGTACTACGCGGTCATGGATGAGATGGACCGGCAGTTCGGCCGGGTCTTGGACAAGCTCGACGGACTGGGCCTGGCCGACGACACGATCGTTGTGTTGACCAGCGACAACGGGCCGACGGCGTGGAAGCGTTACTACAACGAAGGGCTCGAGCCGCCGGGCTCGACCGCGGGCCTGCGCGGGCGCAAGTGGTCGCTGTACGAGGGCGGCATCCGCGAGCCGTTCATCATCCGCTGGCCGGGCCGGGTCCCCGCCGGGGCGGTCGACCCCCAGAGCGTGGTGGCGGCGATCGACCTGTTCCCCACACTCGCGGCGCTGGCCGGTGTTGATGGACCCGATCTCCGGGGGCTCGACGGCCTGGACCGCAGCGCGGTGATGCTCGGCCAGCCCCTGCCCGAGCGCGGCGCGCCGCTGTTCTGGGCCTACGGCTTCAACCGGCACTTCATCCAGCCCGGCGACCCGCGCGACCAGAGCCCGGCGCTCGCGATGCGCGACGGCGGATGGAAACTCTTGATCAACCCCGACGGCAGCGGGGCGGAGCTGTACCACGTCGCCGCCAACCCCGGCGAGGTCATCGACCTGTCGGCACGCGAGCCGCAACGGGTGCAAACGATGAAGGCCGCTTTGTTGGCGTGGTGGCAATCGGTCGAGCCATGAACCGGACCGCGCAACAGACCGACCCCACCCCCGTTCGCCCGCCGCGCCCGCTGTGGATCGCGGCCGCGACGCTCGCGCTCGCGGCGCTCGCGGTGTCCGGCTACTTGACGGCGCAGTCGCTGTCGGGCGCTCCCGCCGCGGGGTGCGGGGGCGGCACGGGCTGCGGCGCGGTGCTGGCCAGCCCGTGGGCCAAGGCCGGGCCGGTCCCCGTCAGCGCGTTGGGCGTGCTGGTGTACGCGGTCGTGCTGGCCGCGTTGGGTTGTCGTTACTTTTTGCCCAACCGCGTTCGTTTGGCCGATGCGGCGCTCTTCGCTTGCGCCGCCGCGATCCCCGCCGCCGCAGGGTGGTTCGTCTACGTGCAACTTGTCGAGCTCGGCGAGTTCTGCGTGTATTGCATGGCCGGCCACACCCTCGGCGTCGTGCTCGCGGCCTTGATCTGCGTCATGCTCATCGGCCGGTCGACCGCCCGGCCCGTGTTACCCATCGCGCTGGGCTTGTCAGGCGTCGCCGCGCTCGCAGCGTTTCAAACGTTCGTACCCGCAAGCGGTGCGACGCAAGGCACAACCAACCCCTTCGTCGACCGCGACGGCGACTCGGTCATCGACGGCGGGCGCCACGTCAGCATGTTCGGCGGCAACCTGCGCTTCACGCTCGAGGACCAGCCCCACCTCGGCGAGCCCGACGCCGACCAGGTCCTCGCGATGCTCTTCGACCCCGCCTGCCCGCACTGCCGGGCCACCCACCGCCTGATCACCGACACGCTCGACGCCGACGGCGGGTTCGCATTCGTCCCGCTGCCGATCTCACTCGCGCCCGACCACAACCCGCATCTGGACGACCCCAGCCCGCGCTTCGCGGACAGCCACGCGCTCGCCGCGCTGTCGCACGCGGTCGCCGCGGCGGACCGTATTCAATGGCGCGCGTTTGCGCGCTGGCTCATGGCCGACGACGAGCCGCCGACCTACGACGAGGCACGCGCCCATGCGGCGTCGCTCGTCGGCACCGACGCGCTCGACCGGCAACTCACGGCCGCCGCCCTCGCGCAGCACCACGCCGAGATCGATCGCCACACCGCGCTGCTCGCGCTGATCCCCGAAGCGGACCGCCGGGTCCCCGTCACCACCGCGCCCGGCGCATCGCGCCACCGCACCGAACGGCTGTACACCTCGGCCGAGATCCAGGCCCTGCTCACCGAGGCGGCCGCGGGCCTGCGCGTTGCCGACACGCCGTAACGCCGCTGCGAGCAACCGGGGATGAGCGATCAAGTGCCATGCAGCGCCCACTTCAGCTACTAATTATTTTGGTCCCCGCGCGTCCTCTGTCTGTGCGGCTCTGGGGCCACGCGATCGACATGACGGGGCTTTTTCTGCTTTTTCTTTCGACCCAGTGCTAATCCGACCGGGTTTGCTGCCCCTTCCTTACTGGCGGGGCTTGTTTGCCGCCGCCCAGCCCAGACCGATGACCGAGATGAATCCAAACAAGCAGTTTGCGAACGACCTGGCGGGCTGCCAGAACCGGCTGTTCTATTTCATCCTGTCGCTGATCGGCAACGTGGACCAGGCCGAGGACGTGCTCCAGGAGACCAACCGGGTCATCCTCGAGAACGCGGATCAATACGAGCAGATCGTCAACTTCCGGGCCTGGGCGATGAAGATCGCGTTTAACCAGGTCCGCACGCACCGCAAGCGTGTCCAGCGTGACCGGCTGTCGTTCAGCGACGACTTCCTGAGCCAGTTCGCCGACACGCTGATGCAGGAGCAGCAGGGCACCGACCGCCGGCAGCAGGCGCTGGACGAGTGCCTGGAGAAGCTGAACCCCAAGCACCTTCGGCTGCTGCAGCAGCGCTACGCCGAGGGGCTCGAGCCCCGGCGGATCGCGCAGTCGCTGGGGCGTTCGGTGTCCGCGATCAACGTCGCGCTGTTCCGCATCCGCTGCGCCCTGCGCAAGTGTATCGAGAAGGTGCAGGCCGCTTCCTGAGACCTTGAACCACGATGGCCCACGACCCCGAACAACACGACGCCCACCTGGACAAGCTGATCGGCCTGTTCGACGGTGCCTGCTCGGCCGACCGGCTGGACGAGATGAGCCGGCTGATCGAGTCGGACCCCGAGTTGCAGGCGTTTTACCTCGAGTACGTCGAGATGCACGTGCTGCTGCGTCGCCGGTTCGGCGTGGACCGCACACCGGCGATCGAAGGCGAGGACCCGTTTGATTGGCACGAGGGCTTCGACGCCGGGCTGCTTGCGGACCTGGTCGCCGACGAGCGGAGCCAGCAGCACACGCGGGTGCTGGACGAGGCGGAGGCGCGGGCGCTCGCATCCCGAGAGCGCACACGCGGCGGGCGTGGGCGTTCGGCTTCGATGGCCGGTGAGCCGCGCGCAGCGGTGCGCGAGGTGGTCATCCCCAAGCCGCTGTTCTACGGCGTGCTGATCGCGGCGTCGCTGGCGATCCTGCTCCTGCTCTCGCCGATGTTCGTTGGGCCCGCCGGATCGCCGAGCGACCCCAACCCCGGCTCGGTCGCGCAGCAGCCCCCGGCAACGCCGGCGCCACCCCCAAGCGGCGACGCGTTGCCCGCCGAGCCCGCCCCGGCCGTCGCCGCGCGGGTCATCGATCAGATCGACGCGCGGTGGGCGTCGGCCCCGCCGACCGACGGCTTGGTGCCCGGCGACCAGGCCGTGCTGCACGGCGGGCTCGCCCGGCTGCGGTTTGCTCAGGGCGCCGAGGTCGTGCTGCAAGGGCCGGCGCGGATCGAGGTCGTGTCCGACCGCTCGATCGTCCTGCTCGACGGCCGGCTTGTCGGTAGTTGCCGGACCGCCGCGAGCCGGGGCTTCACGGTCGACACGCCCGTTGGTCGGCTGATCGATATCGGCACCGAGTTCGGGCTGGCGTTCGACGCGGGCACCAGCGGAATGATCACGCAGGTGTTCGAGGGCAGCGTGCTGCTCGCCGCGGTCGATCAAGACGGGGCGGTCGACGCGTCGCGCGTGGTCAAGGCCGACGAGGCCGCGCAACTCGATCAGGCCGGCGTGGTCCACCCGCTCGCCTGGGATGCCATGCCGGTCCAGTTCACACGCGAGGTGACCAGGCGGATCGACCTGGTCGACGTGGTCGCCGGCGGGGACGGGCGCGGCAGCGGCTGGGACCGCGGCGTCGACCCACGCACCGGGCGCTGGTACCGCACCCCGCCCGCCGCGACGCGGTGGCAGGACTTTATCTACCAGGGCGACGGCCGGTACCACGCCGCCGCCGGCTCGCCGTTCGTCGACGGCGTGTTCATCCCAAGCGATCAGCTCGGCGACACGCAGATCGACTCCACCGGCACGACGACCGACCTGCTCCCGGCGACCAGCGGCTACAGCTACGGCGGGGTCTGGGCCGGCGGGACCATCCCCAACCACATCGGCCCGGATGTCGCGGAGTTCAGCACGGCCTGGGGCGGGGTCGACTACGCCCAGCGCGGCCGCGGCCTGCTCGCGCTGCACTCGAACCAGGGCATCACCTTTGACCTGCACGCGTTGGGGCGTTCCGCGGGCGGCCTGGTCCCCCACGCGTTCCAGGCCCAGCTCAATATGGCGGCCCAGATCCCCGGCCGGCAGGTCGACGTGTTTATCTTCGTCGACGGCGAGTTGTTGTTCGAGCGGCGCGGCTTCAGTTCCAACAACGCCGCGGTGCCGCTGGACCTGCCGCTGCCACACGACGCGCGATTCCTCACGCTGGTCACGACCGAAGGCCCCGACGGCCGGTCGACCGATTGGCTGTTCTACGGCGAGCCGGGCGTCCTTTTTGCGACCAACCCACAAGACCAACATCCGCCGCGATCGGCGGAGTGATCCCTTGATTTCAGACTGTTGAGACACCCTTACCCCCTTATTTAGGAGACCGAGATGAAGACCCTGACGAACAAGACCCTGCTGACCGCCCTCGCATCGCTGGTGACCGCGGGCGCCGCGACCGCCGTGCCGATCACCGTCATCAACGGCGACGGCGAGGCCTACGGCGGCTTCGCGGACATCAACATCGGCGGCGTCGCGCCCCTCGCGACCACCGGCTGGGAGGGCACGTACGACGTCGCCTTCGGCGCGGGCGCCCAGGCCCTGACCGGCAACCTCCGCACCCCGCCGTTTACCAGCGCGGTCCGCCTGAGCATCGGCTCGACCGGCTCAGTCGCCCAGCCCGACGGCCCGGCCGACCCGACCGAGGTCAAGCTCTTCCAGCAGACCGCCCACACCGTCGCCGAGGGCGAAACCTTCACCCTCGACTACTTCGCCAGCGGCTACTTCGGCTTCAACGATCAGGGCGACCTGGACAACGGCAACGTCGACCAGCTCATCTCGTTCTTCGGCTACGTCGATGGCGGCGGGGCGCTGGTCGAAGTCGACACCCGCGTCAGCACCACCGTCGCCCCGACCGGCGACGCGGTCTGGAACGCAGACCAGCACAGCTTCACCGTCGGCGCCGGCTCGGCGCTCATCGGCGAGAACCTGGTCATCGGCTTCTTCACCGACGACACCGCCGACACCGGGCTGCCGATCTTCGCCAGCGTCGATCAGGTCACCCTCGACGTCTCGGGCAACCTCGTCCCCGGCGACGCCGACGGCGACGGCGACGTCGACGACACCGACCTGGGCATCGCCATCTCCAACTTCACCGGCCCCGGCGGCACCGGCAAAACCCTGGCCGATGGCGACACCGACGGCGACGGCGATGTCGATGACACCGACCTGGGCGTCGCGATCTCCGGTTTCACCGGCCCGCTTTCGCCCGCGGCCGTGCCCGAGCCGACTTCCCTCGCGCTGCTCGGCTTGGGCGGCATGCTGATCGCCCGGCGTCGGCGCGCTTGATTTGATTTGATCCTCCTTCGCCCCCGGCTCGGCGAAAGCCGGCCCGGGGGTTTCCCGCCCGACGTGAAAGGTCTAAAGATGAACAGAAAAAACGGCTTTACCCTGATCGAACTGCTCGTGGTCATCAGCATCATCGCGCTGTTGATCGCGCTGCTGCTGCCCGCGCTCGGCAGCGCGCGTGAGGCGGCCCGGCGGACCCAGTGCGCGTCCAACGCCCGGCAACTGCACATCGGCTTCAGCGCCGAAGCGGCAGACGCCAAGGGCCAGTACCCCTACACCGGCGAACTGACCCCGGCCGGCGTCAAGCGGCTGAACAACCAGCACAATAGCTGGATCGGCAACGAGGTCTTCGATGACATGGTCGACAACGGCTCGGACCCACGCGAGTTCATCTGCCCAGGCCGGGGCGATGATTTCTACCTTGATGGAAACCGCGCCTTCGGTATCCGCCAGCACCGGATGACGTATTACCTGATGCTCGGGCGTGAGCCGATGTCCGCGACGCTGAAGCCGTACAACAACCCGCGCGGCGCGACGCTGTGGAACCCGCCGACGTCGATGGACGACCCGCCGGACTGGGCCGTCGCCTCGGACATCATCGAGCGCGGCACGCAGACCTCCGGCCAGTTTTCTTCGTCGCACGGGCCCAAGGGCGTCGTGAACGGCTTGAACAGCCAGACGCCCGAACAGAACCGGTCCGACGGCGGGAACGTGACGTACAACGACGGCTCGGCCCGCTTCGTTGCTCAGTCCGACATGTTCGAGCACCCCGCACGCTCCAGCGGCACGATCACCGGCTACTGGCTGGGCGGGGAGATCCTCCCGCCGGGCGTGACCGGCCCCTGATCGTTGGACGGGCCAACGCTACGATTTAAATCTCAACCCCAGACACAGCTTTCGTGGAGTACCCATGCTGTCTCACCCTGCTTCGTCGGCCCTCCTGGCGGCGGCCTGCCTGCTCGCCCCCGCCGCGCCCGCGCTCGCCGATCAACCCAACGTGCTGCTGATCTACGTCGATGACGTGGGCTACGCGGACGTGTCGGCGTACGACCACGCGGCGTCGGACGTCAGCACGCCCAACATCGACCGCATCGCCGGCGACGGCGTGCGGTTCACCAACGCCTACGCGGCGAGCCCGATCTGCAACGTCTCGCGCACCGCCGTCATCACCGGCCAGTACCCCCAGCGGCTGAACAAGTTCTACTACGGCGGGCCGGGGCTGGAGGTCTTCAACGGCCCGACCCTCGCCAACCAGTTGCAGGACGCCGGCTACCACACGGCCAAGGTCGGCAAGACGCACATCGGCTCGAACAACCGCGAGACATCCAGGACCGACGCGCAGATCCGCGTGAACGACGACTTCCCGGTCAACCACGGCTTCAACAGCTTCCTGGGCGCGATGCACAGCGAGCTGGACTACGAGCGCAACTCGACCCAGTCGTACGACGACTTCATCAACTACGCGACCAGCCAGGGCGTCCCGCTGGCGACGGCGCAGCAGCGCGCCCGCGACGCGGGGATCGGCCCGCTGCTCCGCGGGACGCACGCCAACGGCACGACGACGATCGCGCGCGAGAGCCACGACGGCTACGCCACCGACATCTTCACCGACGAGGCGATCAGCCAGATCCAGAACACGCCCGACGGCCAGCCGTTCTTCGTGCAGGTCAACTACAACTCGATCCATGCGCAGATGCTCTGGGCGACGCCGCAGTCCTACCGCCAGGCGCGTGGCATCGACGACGCGGACATCACGCCGCTGCCCTACGACGGGACGATCCCGATGTTCGGCGGCGGCAGCTACAACACGCAGTACGGCTGGTTCAACCAGCCCGGGCTCGGCGACCCCGACGACCCGCGCGACACCGCGGAGAACCGCCTGCGCCGCGACCTGTACCTCGCCGCGATGGACCACCTGGACGACAACGTCGGCCGGCTGCTGGACGAACTGGACAACCAGGGGCTGACCGAGGACACGATCGTGATCTTCACCGCCGACAACGGCGGGTCGCACAACGTCGCCGCGGACAACGCGCCGCTGAGCGGGCACAAGTTTATCCTGGCCGAGGGCGGCATCCGCGTGCCGTACCTCGTGTCGTGGAAGGGCCAGACCGTCGCCGGCTCGGTGTCGCACGACCAGGCGTCGCACCTGGACTTCGGCCAGACGATCCTCGCGGCCGCGGGGATCACGCCTGCGATCCAGAGCGACGGGCGCGACCTCACCGGCGTGATCAAGCAGGAAGCCGACCAGGACTACCGCACGCAGTTCTGGGACAGCGGCTTCGAGTGGGTCGTGCGTCACGGCAACTGGAAGCTGCGCCGGGTGGAGACCGCGGGGAGCTGGCCGAACATCACCTCGCCCGCCGGGACCTTCTTGTACAACCTCGACACGGACATCGGCGAGTCGGTCAACCTCGCCGGCGCCAACCCCGAGATCGTCGCGGCGCTCACCGCGCTGCACACCCAGTGGGAGCAGCAGAACTACAGCTTCGGCCCCGGGCACCGCGACAACACGCTCATCACCAACGGCAGCTTCGAGCACGTCGACGGCCGCAACCTCGGCGCCCACGACTGGGAGTTCTCCGGCGTCTTCGGGCCCGGCGGGACCTCGGGCGTCGAAGTCAACGGCTTCGGCGCTAGCGACGGCATCTGGCGGGTCTACATGTACGACGGCCAGGACCAGGTCAAGCAGACGACCGACCACGCCATCGTGTTCGGGGATGTGTTGACGCTGAGCTTTGAGGTCAACGCGAGCGGGGCGTTGACCGAGCACGGGTTCACCGCGCACCTGTTTTACGTCGACGAGCAGGATCAGCAGGTCGATATCGCCGGCTGGTCGCTGACCCAGCTTGCGGACGACGGTGATTCGTCCGCGTGGCAGCAGGTCTCCGCCGACTTCACCGCCGAGCTCGATGCGGCGTACCTGGGCAGGCCGCTGGGCGTGCGTGTGGTGACCGCGGGGCCCGAGCAGGCCTACCGCGCGCTGGACAACCTACAGCTTACGGTGGTGAACACGCTGGTCGACGCCGACGCGAACCAGGACGGGCAGGTCAACGACGAGGACCTGGCCTACGTGCTCAGCCGCTGGGGCAACGTGGGCGCCGGGGGGGTGCCCACACCCGGCGACCTGGACGGCGATGGCGCGGTCGGCGCGTCGGACCTGGACATCGTGCTCGGCGGCTGGCAGTCGGCCCAGTCGGTCCAGACCCAGGCCGGCGTCGTGCCCGAGCCCGGCTCGGCCCTGGCGCTGGGCGGCTGGCTCTGGCTGGCAAGCGGGCGGTGGGGGCGGTAGGTCGGCGGTGTCGCGGCGGTCGTCCTGCGCGTTAGGTTCAGCCAATTGAGCGGTATGACTACGGGGCGGCTTGCTGGCTGCCTCGGTACCGTGTTGCGCCTAGCCGACTGAGAGGACGTTGTGTTGATCAACTGCTTGCGATGCTTGTTCGGGATCGGTCTGGCGGGGGCTGCCGTGGTGATGCCGGTCGGGGCCTGGGCCCAGCCGAACATCCTCTGGATCACGACCGACGACCACACGGCGGGTGACGTGGGGTTCACGGGCACGGCCGGGCTTTCGACGCCGCGGATTGACCAGCTCGCCGCCGAGGGGATTGTTTACAACAACGCGTACACGACCTCGCCTGTGTGCTCGGCGTCGCGTACGGCGATGATGGTCGGGGTGTACCAGACCTCGCTGTCGCTGGCGATGCACCACCGCCCGAATAACCAGAGCAAGCTGCCCCTGCCCGCGGGCATCGACCCGATCACGACCTACTTCCGCAACCAGGGCTACTTCACCGCCAACGCCAAGCCGGACTTCAACGGCTTCGGCAAGTTCGACATGAACTTCTCCGAGGGCATCAACAACCCGCTGGAGTTCAACGACCTGTTTGACGGCACGGACTGGCGTCAGGCCGGCTCGCAGCCGTGGTTCACGCAGGTCAACATCTTCGAGCCCCACCGCCCGTTCCGCGGGTTCAACACGGACCTCGCGCGGCGGGACATCCTCGACCTGCCCGACGACCTGCCGGACCACCCGCTGGCGCGCGCCGACTACGCGGACTACTACGCGTCGATCGAGGACGCGGACGACAAGATCGGGTTCATCCTCGACCGGCTGGAGGCGGACGGGCTGGCGGACGACACGATCGTGTTTCTGTTCGGTGACAACGGCCGGGAGTTCAGCCGGGCCAAGGGGTCGGCCTACAACGCCGGGTCGAACGTGCCGCTGGTCGTGCGCGTGCCCGAGCAGTACCGCGTCGGGCGAACCGACCTCGCGCCCGGGACGGTGAAGGACGAGTTGGTGAGCATGCTCGACGTCACCGCGGCGTCGCTGTCCGCCGCCGGCATCGACCTGACCCAGACCCAGTACGACCACCTGCACGGCACGGACCTGCTCGGCGCGTCGTTCACCGGCCGGGACGAGGTCATCTTCGCCGACGACCGCAACGCGAACGACACCTCGCGCTCGCGGACCGTGCGCGTCGGCGACATGCTCTATGTCCGCAACTCGACGACCGACGCGAGCTACCTCTACGGCTCGGACGCGGTCTGGTACAGCAAGCAGGAGCGGCCGATCCACACGCTGATGATGGTGATGGCCGGCCGGGGCATGCTCACCGAAGAGGACAACCCCAACCTCGCGCTGACCCGCCCGCTCGAAGAGCTGTACGACCTGGCGAACGACCCGTACCAGCTCAACAACCTCGCGGCCGACCCGGCCTACGCCGCGAACCTCGCGGACCTGGGCGCCCGGCTGGACCAGTGGGCGCTGGACACCAACGACCTGGGCGGCGCGTTCGACCCCGACGCCCAGCCCGCGCTGAACTGGTACCAGTCGACCGGCCGGTTCCGCCACCTGGACGAGAAGAGCCTGCCCCGCGACACGACCGACTACGAGTACATGCTGTGGTGGGCGGACCTGTTCAATGTCGACCTCAACCTCACCCAGGGCACGCCCGACGTGCAGTTGATCACGTTGCCCAACCGCTCGTTCGAGAACACGGCCCTGAACGACGGCTCGTTCGACAACACTCAGGTCCAGGGCTGGACCGGCTTTTTCTCCGCCAACGTCTACAACCCCACGGCCGGCACCATCACCGGCGAGGCGGCGGACGGGCAGAACGTGCTCGTGCTCAACGGGCAGGACAACAACGGCGACGGCGGGTATGTCGAGTGGGCGGTCGATGACAACTGGGGCAACCTCGTCTCCTTCGACGAGGCCGCGTGGTGGGTGATCGAATTGGAGATGGTGTTCGGCCGGCGGACCGGGTCGGTCGGCGCCCAGCCGGCGGACGTGCGCGTCTCGCTGAGCAACGACCAGGCCCAGGCGGTCCTCGCCGAGCTGTTCGACTTCGACGGCGTCGTCGCGCAGGGCCAGTGGTCCGACGCCACGACCTTCCGCTTCGTGATCGACGACGTCACCGCGCAGGCCCACGCCGGCGAGCAGCTCGTGATCCGGCTGGAGAACCTCAAGGGCGGGCTCGCGTTCAAGCAGGAGGCGCAGGCGCTCATCGACGCGATGTCTCTGTCGATCACGCTGTTCGGCGACTTCGACGGCGACTTCGCCTACACCCAGGACGACATCGACACGCTGATCGCCAACTACGGCGACGCCGGCTTCGACCTCGATGGTGACGGCGACGCGGACGAGGACGACACCCGCTTCCTCATCGAGCGCATCATCGAACCGACGCCCGGCGACGCGAACCTCGACGGGCTCGTCGATGAGCAGGACCTCGCGCTGGTCCTCAACAACTACGGCTCGGCCGTCGCCCTGGGCCGGCTGTCGTCGGGAGACATCGACCTGGACGGGCAGGTCGGGATCGACGACCTCGAACTCGTCCTCGCCCGCTACGCCAGCGGGCAGGGCGCCGCGTCGAGCGTCCCTGAGCCGGCCACGCTGTCCCTGCTGGGCGGATTATTGGTTTTTGTTCGTAGGCCGAGGCGTGCCGCGCTCGCCGGCTGATGTAAGTTCCGGGCGGTCCGCCGGTATGGATAGGTGGAGCGTTCTGTCCCATGGCCCTATCTGAAGCCAACGTGATCCAGGTGCTGCTGGCCGACAAGGTCCGGCTGACGGCTTATATCCGCTCGATCGTGACCAACCGCCACCTCGCCGAGGACGTGTTCCAGGACGTGTCGGTCCTGGCGCTGCAGCAGCGCGACCACTTCGAGTCGACGGCCCACCTGGAGAACTGGCTGCGTCGGACGGCCCGGCACAAGTCGCTGAACACGATCGCGAAGATGGTCAACCGCCAGGTCTCGCTGGACGGCCACGTGCTGGACATGCTCGAGCCGGAGTGGGAGGCGGTCGATCGCCTGGAATGGGCCGAGCACATCGAACGGCTGGAGCACTGCATCGAGCGGCTGCCGGAGGTCGGGCGGCGGATGCTGCGGATGCGGTACGAGCAGGACCTGTCGGGCAGCGCGATCGGCGAACAACTAGGGCGCAAGGCGTCGGCGGTGTACGTGACGCTGTCGCGCATGCGCAAGGCGCTCGAGCAGTGCATGCGTGCGGGCGGTTTCGGCAGGGGGGCACACGATGGATAACGGGCAGCACGACGACGGCACGCTCATGGACGAGGCGCGTTTCCGCGAGCTGGTCGAGCGTTACCTCGATGCCGAGGCAACGCAGGACGAGGTCGACGAGATCCAGTCCGCGATGGCCGGCCGGCATGCGTACCGCAAGCTGTTCGTTGCGCTGTGCGTTCAGGACGAGGCGCTCAGCCACGTGGTGCGCGAGGCGTCGAGCGCGCGGGACCTGACGGAAGAAGCGCAGCTCGAGCACGCGATCATTGACAGCGTGATCCAGGAAGGCCTGCTCCGCCGGCTCGCCGACGAGCAGGCGCAGGCGGAGGCGGTCAAGCCAACATCGTCTCCGACGACGCTTCGCGCGATGCGTGACGTGTCGCCCAGGCCGCGGGTGATCGTGATCCCCCGGCTTGCGGTCTACGCCGGAGTCGCGGCGGCTCTGCTGGTTTGCGCGTTGCTGGTGTTCCAGGCCGCCTCGCCGCCGGACCGCACGCCGGAGGATGCGGCGGTTGCCGATCAAGCCGCCCCGTCGCCCCAGCCGAGTGTGTCGCTGCCGGTGCTGGCGCGCGTGGTGAGCGCGGTCGACCCGGTCTGGTCGTCGCCCCGGCCCGAGTCCGCTGGCGCCGGGTTGATCGGCGGCAGCTACGCCTTGGAGGCGGGCATGGCCGAGATCGAGCTGGCCGACGGCGCACGCGTCGTGCTCGAAGCGCCCTGCCGGTTCGACCTCACCGGGTCCAACGACCTGCGAGTCCACAACGGCCGGCTGTATGCGGAGGTCCCGCCGCGCGCGACCGGCTTCACGATCGAGACCTCCAGCGCCCGCCTGGTCGACGTCGGCACGGCGTTCGGTGTGGTTGTCGACGCCGGGAGCACCCAACTGCACGTCTACGAAGGCGAGGTCCGGGCCGCGGCCTGGGCCAACCTCGATAACCGCCCCGCGCTCGTCCCGGTCTACGCCGGCGAGTCGGTCCGGGTCGATGCCGGCGGCACCGATGTACGGCCGATCCGGTTCGACCCCGGCGCGGTCACGCTCGCTCCGACCCGGAGGATCGACCTGGTCGACGTCGTCGCGGGCGGGGACGGCACGACCGGCCGGACCGAACGCGGCATCGACCTGGCGACCGGCGCGGTGCGCGATCGCTCGCTGGCGGGCGCACCGGGCGCGGCCTTCGATACCCCGCTGCGCACCGGCTGGCGCGACGTGCCCGCGATGCCGCTGGTCGCCGGCGTGTTCACCCCCGTCGGCCGCGAGCCGGTCCGCGTCGCCAAGGACGGCTCGACCCACCCCGGCTTCTCCGCCCCCAGCCCCAACACATTCGGCTACCTCTGGGCCGGCCGGACCCTGCCGCTGCCCGAGGGCTTCCGCTTCGATCCCAGCGAGGTCGACGCCCGCATGCCCAACGCCGCCACGCCCGAGCACGGCTGGCTGGTCGTCAACGCGAACAAGGGCATCTGCTTCGATCTCGACGCGATGCGCGACCGCCACCCCGGCCTGCGACCGGCCAAGCTCTCGGCGGTGATCATGCACATCGGCGCCCGCGACCAGCGTGCCGACACCAGCAGTGGTTACGAGGCCACGGACGTCTGGGTCTTCGTCGACGGCCACCCCGTCCTGCACCGCGCCGACCTTAAGCCCGAGCACGACGCGATCGTCCTCGACCTCGACCTGCCCGCCTCGGCCCGATCGGTGTCGTTCGCCGTGTCCCTCGGCTCGGACGGCCGGCAGTGGGGCGACTGGGTGCTCGTGGTCGACCCGGTGGTCCAGATGCACCCCGACGAGTTACCGCAAGAAATACAGCCATAACGGACCCTTCCCCAAGCCGGTGCACGGTGCATCGGCGCCTGATTGAGATCTTGTTCAACCACCAAAATGGAGGCCTTTGAAATGAAACGTCAAATCACCACCCTCGCGTTGCTGAGCGCCGGGGCCATCGTCGCCGGCCAGACGGCCAGCGCGACCCAGATCTACTCGGACACGTTCGACGTCGACCCGCCCGGGCGCACCGGGACCGCGGTCGTCGGCGGCGACAGCAGCGGCCTGTTCTACTCCGCCGCGGATACCGCGATCTACGTCCAGTCGTTCGACCCCGACCTGGTCCCCAGCGATCAGGGCGGCGGCACGATCGAGCTGCCCGGCGTCACCCTGACCGCGGGCAAGATCTACCAGGTCTCCGTCGACGCCTTCCCCTGGGACCGCCCATGGAACCTGGGCACCGAGTACCAGGTCGGCTTCCTCGACAGCAACAACGGCGTGCCCGCCACCATCGACGTTGTGATCGACGAGGGGGCCTCGGGCATCCTGATCGCGGACAACGTCGATAACGACGGGACCAACGGCCCGGACGTCAACGCGACCTACGCCTTCATCGCCCAGAACACCCTGATGGACCCGCTGATGCTCTTGCGCACCGCCAAGACCTCGGCACCCGACGGCAACGCGAACTCACGCATCGGCATCAACGCCGTGTCCATCACCGAGGTCATCGCAGGCGACGCCGACGGCGACGGCGACATCGACGACACCGACCTGGGCCTGGCGATCTCCAACTTCACCGGCCCCGGCGGCACCGGCAAGACGCTGGGCGACGGCGATACCGACCTCGACGGCGACGTCGACGACACCGACCTGGGCGTCGCGATCTCCGGCTTCACCGGCCCGCTGACCCCGGTGCCCGAGCCGACCTCGCTCGCGCTGCTCTCGCTCGGCGGCCTGCTGGCCGTGCGTCGCCGGCGCGGCTGATCCCGAATCCTCCTTCGGGCCGCGACGCTCTAACCGGCGCTGCGGCTCTTGCCTAGAATCAACTACTTACGCCACGAGGTACCCCTATGAAACGACACGCCTTTACCCTGATCGAACTGCTGGTGGTCATCTCCATCATCGCGCTGCTGATCGCGATCCTGCTCCCGGCCCTCGGCGCCGCACGCACCCAGGCCCGCCTGCTCCAGAATGCCACGCACGTCCGCGGCATCCAGCAGGGGCTCATCACCTACGCGCAGGAAAACAAGCAGTTCTACCCCGGCATCGAGTCCGACGGCGAGAACTTCGTCCCCGCCGCCGACAACCTCTCCAACTTCCGCGGCGACACCGTCCAGGCCCGCTTCGCCCTGCTCATCGAGGGCGACTTCGTCCCCACCAACTACGTGATCAGCCCCGCGGAGACCAGCGAAGATCAGGAGCACGAGGAGTACAACATCTCGGCCACCGGCCCCAACCCGTTCCGGTCCAACCATGCTTCGTACGCCGTGCTCGAACTCAGCTACGGCAGCCAGCCGCGCAACACCACGAAGAGCACGATCGGCTTCTACCGCAACCAGGAGTGGTCCGCCGAGAGCATGAACAGCCAGGCGGCGGTGATCGGCGACCGCATCACCGACGTGGTCGGTCGGCAGTGGACCAACCTCGCGTCCTACCGCAACATCTGGTCCAAGCAGACCGGGGACATGACCCAGTCGCTCGCGTTCAACGACAACCACACCGAGACCGTCAACACCGCGGTGATCGAGAACACCAACTACGGCGGGGTCACCAAGCAATTCGACAACCTCTACCTGCGCAACGACACGCCCTGGGGCGGCAACGGACAGCCCGCGACGACCAACACGCGCCAGGCCGGCTGCATGCTGATCTCGCGCGGCAGCGTACACAACTTCAAAGGCACGACAGTCGAGTAAAACCGACCGTTTGTTCGTGACCCGCTTGCCCGTTTCGGCGGCTGACCAAGCGATGATGCGTTGCCACAAGCAGCGTCCGGGTGATCCCGCAGGCCGTGATCGGCATGTTGTATCCCCGGTTGTTGCCGGGCGCGCAAGTCGTGCTCGACATTGCACGCATCAGACTGCGGCGTGCGCGTCTCAAACGCTGTTCGAGCTACGATCGAAGCGGTTTGCCCCGGTGCTGTTCAATAAAAAATCTCCAACCCAAGGACTTACGTCGCGTCATGAAATAAATCTCCAACCCGAAGCGTATTGACTCTTGCATCACGTGAGAATTGCCGATATGTTTCGCGAACAAGGAACCTCGTACCGAGGTCAGTGACTCCGATGATCACCAAACAGCACAGCTTGAATCCCGTCGAACGCACGCTCTGTGCGTCGGGGCTGTTTGGTCTGCCCGGCCAGCAACGAGTCGATCGAGGTTATCTCGATCCGAGCTCCTGGCTGGTGACGGGCACCCCCGCCGGCATGCTCGGGACCCACGGCCGATTCGCCGTGATACCGAGCATCGCGCTCTCCGCGTAAGCCGGCGCCTCCGACCCACAACCCGCTGCCAGCCGCCGCCACCTCAACGAGGATGGTTTTGTTGTGCAACGCTGCGTGATGCGGTCTGAACACATTCCGAGGGAATCATGAAATACGTTTGAAAATAAGGGTAAACGATCCACGGTGTAGCTCAATGGCAGAGCGTGCCCCTCATAAGGGCGAGGTTGCTGGTTCAAGCCCAGCCATCGTGATTGACTCCAAGATGCGGCGTAGAGGAGCGGAGTCCTCGCCGGGTTCATAACCCGGAGACCGCGGGTTCGAGTCCCGCCGCCGCCATAGACAACCCGAACGTGGTGCACCGTTTCGGGCGGGCAGGCGGTCGCATGCCGTCGGCGCGATTGGTGCGCGAACGATGCCGCGTAGCTCAGTGGCTAGAGCCCCTGTCTTACAAACAGGTACGCGTCGGTTCGAATCCGACCGCGGCAATGACATCGACGATGCTGCAACGTCGTCAACAACACGCTGGTTGGCTTAGCCGGCAAAGCGCCCGTCTGAAAAGCGGGAGACCCAGGTTCGATTCCTGGACCAGCGATTGGCGAGGTAAGCAAGTGCGAACCTCTAGACACGGGTGTTCCGTGTCAAGATCTTTGACAAGTGAAGAGCGGATAGATGTAAAAGCCCCCGGAATATTTTCGGGGGTAGACGTGACGGCCTGCCCCGGCGCAATCGAGCGTCGGGGCTTGGGCCGCCACTTTTCGACGCGTAGCTCAGCGGCAGAGCACTCGGCTGATAACTGAGGGGTCGGTGGTTCGAATCCACCCGTGTCGATTTCATTACATGACGTCGGAGCTCGAAGGCAGAGCGCCTCACTGTCGATGAGGAAGGTGCGGGTTCGAATCCCGTCGGCGTCGCTTGTTGGTGCCTCCTGCCACGGTAGCTCAATCCCGGGAGAGCGGCTGTCTAGTAAACAGCAGGTTGCCGGTTCGATGCCGGCCCGTGGCTTTGCCCCGTAGTTCAATGGGAAGAACGCCGGTCTACGAAGCCGGAGGTTGCAGGTTCGAGCCCTGCCGGGGTGATTGGCGAGTTGTGAGTTCAGAGGGAGAGTTGAGAGTAGATGCGATGCAACGAATCATGGGAATGAAGCGTAGTCCTCTTTTTCATACGCGTCACTCCCCCTCTTAACCCACCACTCACTTGAGCCGTAGCTCAAGCGGCAAGAGCGGCCGGCTTTGAACCGGCAGGTTGTAGGTTCGAGCCCTACCGGCTCAGTTCCCATGTACCCCGTAGCTCAACGGAAGAGCACCGGCCTCCGAAGCCGGAGCGTGCAGGTTCGAGTCCTGTCGGGGTGATTGCTTGAGCGAGAGTGGAGAGGTGGAGTTGAGAGTGTTCAGAATTCTTACTCTCTGCTCTCCCTCTCTACTCATGAAGCCGCCGTACCCCAACCGGTAGAGGGAGCCGTCTCAGACACGGTCAACGTGAAGGTTCGAATCCTTCCGGCGGTATTGATTTCAGATTCACCCCCCTGGCGGAACCGGAAGACGCGGCGGGCTTAAGCCCCGCTGCCCAAGGGCGTGCCGGTTCGACTCCGGCGGGGGGTATCTCGCCACCGTACCCCAATAGGAAGAGGGGGCCGGCTCAAACCCGGTCAGGTGCTGGTTCGAATCCAGCCGGTGGTATTTGCGATCAGCGGTGAAAGACGCGGTTACTTCTGGCAAGCGCTACGGCGCGATGCAGGTTCGAATCCTGTCGGCCACCCTTCCAATTCATGGTGGCCGAAACCCGCTTCTGGTTGTTCCCTGATCGCACATCGTTGCCACGTACCGGGAGTGCAACCCGATGCGTGGTATTGGGACGGCGGTGATGGCGACGGATACTTCGCTTTAGGAGCGCGAGGTTGTTGGTTCGAATCCAACCGGGTCCATTCATACGCGGGGCCCGTAGCTCAAATGGCAGAGCACGTAAAAACCCGTAGTCGATTGTTCCCCGTCCTTTTTTAATTCATGGCGTTCCGGTGTCAGCCGGCGCGTCGTTTGGGGGTGGCGGTGTAGGTCACGGATACTTCGGTTTGCTACCGCGAGGTTGCGGGTTCGAATCCCGCCAGGGGCTTTGTCTTGGTGCCCCTGTAGCTCAACGGCAGAGCGCGTAAGAAACGCCGTTACCGATGGTTCCCCACCCCTGTTTCTTTTCCCTTCATGGCAAGCCGAAAGGAGGTCCGCCATGCGTTTGAACTCGAAGATCAGAAAGCCCAGGTTGTACACGCACGAGGGCGGTCCGGCGGTTCGACTCTCGGACGAGCTCGCCCTGCGGCGTAGCGTCATGGCGTGCCTGCTCTGGGAGGACACGTTCTACGAGTCGGGCGTGTCGATTGCCGAGCGGATCGCCGAACTGGTGCCGCGCGTCGCACCGGAGAAGGTCGCTGCGATGGCGGTTGAGGCGCGGCACGCGATGAAGCTGCGTCACGTACCTCTGCTCTTGGTCAACGAGATGACCAAGCACGAAGGCCACCGCGAGCTTGTCGCCGGCGTGCTGAACAAGGTCATCCGCCGGGCCGACGAGCCGGGCGAGTTGATCGCGATGTACTGGGCAGACGGCGGGCGTCGGCCGCTGCCGGCACAGGTCAAGAAGGGCCTTGCCTCGGCGTTCGCACGCTTCGACGCGTACCAGCTCGCGAAGTACGACCGCCCGGCGAAGGTGTCGCTGCGGGACGTCATGTTCCTCGTCCACCCCAAGCCGGTCGACGAGGCGCAGGCCGAGGCGTTCGGCAAGCTGGCGGGCCGTGACCTGGCTCCCGCGGATACGTGGGAGGTCGCGCTCTCAGCCGGCGGCCGGTCCAAGACCCGCGTCGACAAGCGGTATCAGTGGGAGCGGTTGCTGTCCGAGGGCAAGCTCGGCTCGCTGGCGCTCTTGCGCAACCTGCGGAACATGTCGCACGCCGGCGTGGACCGCAAGCTGATCCGCCGTGCCCTGCGCGACGCGAAGGTGGGCAGCGTCCTGCCGATGCGTTTCGTCGCCGCCGCAACGCACGCGCCGAAGTTCGAGCCCGAGCTCGAGGCGCTGATGCTCAAGCGCAGCGGCGAGATGCCGAAGCTGGCGGGCACGACGGTCATCCTTGTCGACGTGTCGTACTCGATGGTCGGTGTCAAGGTCTCGAAACGCAGCGAGATGGATCGGCTGTCCGCCGCCTCGGCGCTGGCGATGCTCGCGCGTGAACGCTGCGCGGACGCGATCGTGTACACGTTCTCGTACGAGGCGGTACGCCTCCGCGGTCGGCGTGGCTTCGCGCTGCGTGATGAGATCATGCGGCAGGACCACGGCGGGACGAAACTGGGCAAAGCCGTGCTCAAGGTCAACCGCGACGAGACCTTCGACCGGCTGATCGTCATCACCGACGAGCAGACCCGCGACAAGGTCACTCGGCCAAACGGCAGGGGCTACATCCTCAACGTCGGGACCTACAAGAACGGTGTGGGCTACGGCGATCGGTGGGCCCACGTCGATGGCTGGTCGGAGAGCGTGCTCGACTACATCCACGAGATCGAGCGCGCTCAGTTGATCTAGTTCTTTATCACTCATGCGCCCGACGCCCGTGGAAGCGTCGGGCGTCTCACGCCGTCGTGCTCCAATCGGCAGAGGGGCCAGCCCGAGGTGCTGGTGGTTGCAGGTTCGAATCCTGCCGGCGGTATTGGATGCAGTTACGGCCGCTGCCCGGGCGCGCGGGGCTTGAGCCGACGACGGACTCAGCCGTTGTCCGCTCGCCCCCGCCCGGGCCGGCTTTTTACGAACACGCATGGGGTTGTAGCTCAATCGGAAGAGCGCCTGGTTTGCAACCAGAAGGTTCGGGGTTCGAGTCCCCGCGACTCCACTTGGATTTGTCCGCGTGGCCATAGCTCAATGCGAGAGCACCCGGCTTGCACCCGGGCGATCAGGGTTCGAGTCCCTGTGGCTACATCTCAATTTTTACTTGTTAAACAACAGAAAGGAGGCCGGCCATGTCGTTGGCGCTCAACACGGACGTGCTGGTTCTGAACAAGAACTGGTCGGCACTGCGGGTGATCTCCGCGGCAGAAGCGCTCGCCGATCTGTTCGTCGGCCGGGTCGAGGCGATCGACACCGACTACCGGGCGTACGACTTCGCGGGCTGGCGTGAGCTGAGCGCGTATCAGAACGCGTTCGATCCCGAGCCGTACCGGTTTGTGCAGACCGTGGCCGACGCGGTGCTCGTGCCCGCGGTGGTCCGGCTGCTGTCCTTCGATCAGGTGCGTCGGCCGACGGTGCGGATGAGCCGGCGGAACGTGTACCTGCGTGACCACTACACCTGCCAGTACACCGGCAAGAAGCTGCCTGCCAGCAAGCTCAACCTCGACCACGTCGTCCCGGCCTCGCGGGGCGGCAAGACGACGTGGGAGAACGTGGTGTGCTGCTGCATCGAGGTCAACTCGAAGAAGGGCGACCGCACGCCTGCCGAGGCGGGCCTGAAGCCGATCCGTGAGCCGAAGCGTCCGGACCCGGCGCGGCTGCTGTTCGCGGCCCGGCGTCCCCGGCACGACGCGTGGAAGCACTTCGTCGACGCGGCGTACTGGAACACGGAACTGCAGGACTGAGCAGTCGATCACGATGGGTGCTCGGCCGATATCCGGGTCGGTCGGGCGCTTTGAACACAGGGTGGAGCTCGAAGGCAGAGCGCCTGCTTTGGGTGCAGGTCGGTGCGGGTTCGAGTCCCGCTGCCCTGATTGTGACGGAAGCCGAAGCGGCCGAGGCACCAGGTTGTGGACTTGGGGGAAGCGGGTTCGAGTCCCGTCCGTCACCTTTTCTTATCTCACAAAGGAGCAAGCGATGACCCGTCTGGAGTACTACTGTCAATGTCTACTGACTAACGGCAACCGATCGACCGTTGGCTTCATCCCCGCCAATGTCGCGATCGTGGGCAATGTGCTGGGTCTGGAACTGGCTCGCGGCTTGGACCTTGGCTGGCGAGTCGAATCGGTTGGCACCCCGGTTCCGAAGGGCAAGATGCGTCTCTTTGAGCATCAGCACACCAAGCAGCGTATCGCTTCGGACATGGGTACTAAGACCAAACGCGGGCGAAGGCCCAGACGTTAATCAATCCCTTACCCCCGACGAAAACCATCGTCGGACTTTTCAGCCTGTAGCGAAGTTTGGAATCGCGCTCCCCTCGGGCGGGAGAGGTCGCAGGTTCAAATCCTGCCGGGCTGATTTCTTTTCCTCATTCAATAAGGAGATACACCATGCCACGCATCAACTCTGACCAGTTCAATGAAGACGAGCAGTTTTTTTGAGCCCATCAGCAAGCGCGAGAGGGGCTTCCCCTCCGAGACGAACGTCAAACGCGGCATACGGATCGTTCACGGCAACAAAGAGCTCATCGAGAAGCTTGGCCGAAACGACCGCTGTCCCTGTGGATCCGGCAAGTCCTTTCAAGCGATGTTGCATGAAGAGCGGCAAGTACGACGGCACAAATCGTGACCACTACTTTTAAAGACTAATTAACCGCCGGTTTGGCCGGCATACGCGTCGTTAGCTCACGTTGGCAGAGCGGCTGGCTTCCAACCAGCAGGCAGCCGGTTCGACACCGGCACGGCGCTTATCAGTGCAATCCCTTGGTATACAAGAAAGTGAGGTGCCTCATGGGTTATGAGATGATCGACGGCGTCCCGGTATGGGGCGCCCCGGACGCGGGCGCGGTTACGCAGATCCAGACCTGCCTGCGCAACAAGGACGCAGCAGCGGGCGCGCTCATGGGCGACCACCACCTGGGCTACGCGATGCCGATCGGCGGCGTCGTGGCGTACCACGGCATGGTCTCGCCGTCCGGTGTCGGCTACGACATCGCCTGCGGCAACAAGGCCGTGCGCCTGGACGTCAAGGCCAAGGACATCAAGCGCGACATCGCCAAGATCATGGACATGATCTACTGCGAGATCTCCTTCGGTGTCGGCCGGAAGAACAAGGAAGACGTCGATCACGAGCTGTTCGACGACGAGACTTGGGGCCTGGTCGACTCGCTGCGGATCCGTGTGAACAAGTGCCGTGACCTGAAGCAGTTGGCCCGGCAACAGCTGGGCACGGTGGGCTCGGGCAACCACTACGTCGACCTCTTTGTTGATGAAGAGGACAACGTGTGGTGCGGCGTGCACTTCGGCTCGCGTGGACTGGGCCATAAGCTCGCTTCGCACTTCATCGAGAAGGGCGGCGGCGACAACGGCATGCACGTCGACCCGGTCGTGTTCCACGAGAACGCGTACCTCGGCGAGTCGTACATCCGCTGCATGAACTTGGCCGGGTGCTATGCCTACGCGGGCCGCGACTGGGTGTGCCAGAAGGTCGCACACCTCCTGAAGACGAAGATCGTGGAACAGGTGCACAACCACCACAACTTCGCGTGGAAGGAGACGCACGCGATCGATGGGCACGCGATGGAGGTCTGGGTGGTGCGCAAGGGCGCGACCCCGGCCTTCCCGGGTCAGCGCGGCTTCGTCGGCGGGTCGATGGGCGACATCTCGGTCATCCTCGAGGGTGTCGAGAGCGAGGACAGCAAGCAAGCGCTGTACTCGACGGTCCATGGCGCCGGCCGGGTGATGAGCCGTACGCAGGCGGCGGGCAAGAAGCGCTGGGACAAGAAGACCAAGAGCTTTGTCCGCAAGAGCGAAGGCCAGATCACCAAGCCGATGATGGACGCGTGGGTGAAGAAGGCCGGCGTCGAGCTGCGCGGCGCCGGCACGGATGAGTCGCCGCACTGCTACAAGCGCCTGCCCGAGGTGCTCGAAGCGCACGGCGACACGGTTCGCATCGTCCACACGCTGACGCCGATCGGCGTGGCGATGGCGGGCGAGGACGAGTTCGATCCGTACAAGGATTGAACGTGTCCAGTGCAGTTTTTATGTGTTTTGATTCTCCAACCCGGTTCGGACGCGCGAGGTGCGCGTCGGGCCGACTTGCTCCCGGCCCTCGGGAGCCAAAACCTGTTTGCCCGGTCGGGGCGGCAGGCGCTCTTCGGAGCGATAGAGGGAACCCGGATCGGCTGAGCGGTGTGACAGCGCCGCAGAGAACGCCGTCCTGTCTGGGGAGGGATCACCGCTGTGGCAGGCGTGAAACCCTTAGCAGTCACAGGCCTTGAGCCGTGGTGCCACCCACGGAGCGCGGGCCTGTGAAACTCGCGGATCTGGATGTCTATCGCGAGAACCGACCGATCACTTTGGACCCGGCAAGCTCAATGAGCCCCGGGCTGTGGTCCTGGGAAAGTGTGGAAAACCACACAAGGCATCACTGCATGATCTGGAAGTGCCTACGGCGTCTGGGGAAACCCGGGCGCGACTGCCCGCAAGGGGTTGGCAGCGGATGTCCCAGGCATCCAAAACCAACGGGAGCGGACTCGGGGTCGGCCAACCTACGAGTCCAACCTCAGAACAGGCATGCAGTAGTACGTGCTGTTGCGTGTGGGTAGAACCACAACAACAGGGGCAAAGCCGATGCAGGGGCTAACCACCCCGTGTGCAGCCCCGCCTGGAAACAGGCGGGTGATCATCGGCAAGAAGGCAAGACCTTGCGCTAAGGCCTTCTATCTTGAAACGGTAGCTCAATTGGCAGAGCACCCGGTTCTTACCCGGGCGGTTGTGGGATCGTGGCCCACCCGTTTCATTGGTAAGCACGGGCCTCCTAGCTCGAAGGCAGAGCAACGGACTTTTAA
>JAULKQ010004878.1:0-15105 GCA_032356285.1 Smithsoniella earleae | reverse complement strand
GTTTTTAACTCGCGTCTAATGAGTTCTTCATGGCACATCTTGGGCATACCGCTAACTTGCTTGAACCCTGTTACATAGTAGCCTGTTGGAGCTGAAAACCGATTGTACCATATGTGCGTTTATCGTAAGAAGTCTGCGTGCGAAGCTACGGTAACTTTAGGATGCTATGAGAGTTCCAGCACCAAACAGAGCAGTTGAACGTCAAAGTTCAATCATGCTGATGAGTGTTTTGCGATTCAGCGTTTGACCACTTTCAGGGCGCGCCGCAATGCGCGCCCAATGTTAATGTCGTGTCGCTTCAAACAACATGGTCAGTGCAAGGTGTTTGGCGAATATAAAGCAGCCTGCACTCGCCCGTGCTGTAGTGCTATTTCTGGGTTTCTCAGTATGTTCTCGCTCCGCATGTGAACTCAGTGTAGGTTCGCCAATAGGTTCCGAAAGCAGCATTGTTTCTCAAAGAACGACTCCTGAGTTTTCTGCAAGACAACATTAGCAGGAGAACCTTTTGCAAACAACCTGCGCTAGATCCGCCTCCTCCGAGCTTTCCTGATGACTCTCGAACCCACCGAGCAGCAATCTCCTAAACACGCCCCGCGAATCGATGTTGTGCCAGAATACTTCATTCGTGTATCTTTGAGAGTTAGATGAGAACATTTAATCATAACTTTCTCAATAGTCATGCTAGCGAGTGGGTATCAAACATTCGAGTGCCATGGTTTTTTGATACCAATACAGTGCACTCGACAGTGATACACCTGGATAGCATAGCCATGCGTCTGATATCCTGACTCAATTGTACTCTATCTAAGTTCCTAATTTGAAGATGTGGTGGGTTGCAGTGGACGCAAATGAGACGGTATGATCATAATATGCCGTTTTAAGTCGAAAAGTTCACAGATAATTACACTGGCTGTAATTTCATATTTTTTCTTCACTCAGTGGCATGCAGCTGATTTAAACTTCAATGGTCTTGATTACACTCTATACCTCTATTTGGAACCTGAGTAGCCCTGGTTAGCACACAAATGGACGCCGCATCGGTATTTGGCAATGCTGACCCAGGATATTATAGTGCTTCAAGATACAGATACCCAAGAAGTATACAACGTTTTCAATACTCGTGAGTTGTTCCGACAGTGTATGCTTGAGTGGCAAGAAAAACGGGCAATGTTGGATGATTCCACATATGATGAAGCGCTAACACCATACTTCACACTTACCTTCTTGCTATGAGATCAATATGTTGGGGCATAGGATGGATCCTCGAAGTCCGTGTTGTACATTCATCAACACGGAGACTCCTCCCAGACATTGCATCGTATGGTTCTTACATCAATTCATATCTGTATTCAAGAGTAAAACAAGGAATCTTTTTTATCAAGCGTGAACTGAAACTTGGTCTGAAACTGTTCATGACTTTTTCAAAAGTAACATAGATTGATGCTGTCAAGTTGCTGCCCTTTAACCCTAAAAACTCTAGTAAACTCTGACAATCTGTCTCAGGAAACTGCTTGGTTATCTCTCGCCAATGCAACTGAAAGTTCTCTATTTGCACTGGCTGACGAGGTACCTTCCATAAATCTTCCCCTAGGAGCTGCTGTTTCCATTAGGTCATTCAGGAGTCTGTCTCGCTGCTGGCAAACCTAGTCTACCCAAAGTTTCTGTCAAGAATGCAATGAATGTGAACAAACTGCTGTAGTAACAGGAGTGCCCATCCCTTGCATCAATCACCAACAATGCATAATCTCATGCCTACTAGACGTTTCTGCATATCTAACACTATAAAATGCAAACTCACTTTCCTCACTAGCTGACCTATCATGCTCTTTGAGTGTGAAGTCACTTGCAAGCTTACTGCAGCAAGTTGAGGCTTACAACAAAAGTAATAGAGAGAGCAGACTAGCAGCTTACACACACTATCACAAGGACAAGCATTTTGGACTTATCTATTGTTCTATCAACACAATAGGTACAATTGGCTGTATTCTGGTAAGCCACCTGTATCAAACTGCACTTCAAGCTCAGTTACGAGGTTTCTTGTTCAACTCTACTAGATCATCTGGCCATCTGTAGTCTGAGGCTCTAAGGCAGCAAATCACCAAGCCTTGCACATTAGTTCACACATAGCCTGCAAAACTGCTTTTCTTGCTCAATGTGAGTGATGTGAGTGTAGAGATTCTTCACTTCGTGGTTAATTATATGTTTGTTGGATGTTTCAGTTTGTATTCTTTATGTCGAGCACCTTCGCCTTGCCTCTTCTCCTCCCCTCTCCTTGCCTCTTCATGTCGCTTGATTGATTATGATCCAGTGAACTGTTTTGAACCGGGTTCCATGCACGAAAGTCAAGGCAATGAGGTCAAGGTGAATGGAAGACTTACATGGTGCTGAGAGCGGGCGCGGGCCTCTGCTACGACTACTAATACCCATTACCGAAGACCTAGAATGACTACTGCACAAGGTATATTAATGACTGGTACTAAAACAGCAATTAGGGCAATGTTATAATCCCACAAGTTGGGAGCAGATCCTTCCAGACCATTGCTTGTATCAGCTTATCCAGGTACCTTGCCGTGGTACTTGTGCCCTCTCTTAAATGTAATCTAAGCTTACATGGCTGGAAATCGTGTCTACCACAATGTTCATACAGTGGATCACTCTCTGGGTCTTTACTGGCTTGA
This sequence comes from Smithsoniella earleae, assembly GCA_032356285.1. Lineage (NCBI taxonomy): Eukaryota > Viridiplantae > Chlorophyta > Ulvophyceae > Smithsoniella > Smithsoniella earleae. Next base: position 12,427 of record JAULKQ010004878.1, on the reverse strand, counting down.
TTACCATTTTGGTTTGTTGATGGACACGATTGTTTTAGATCTTCTGGCCAATTCGATCGAAGTGCTGACCGGGAACAAGACGGACTTGGATGTATGCTGAGCACAGGCAGGCTTGAAGATGAGTCAAGGACGAGTTTACGAATTGTTTAATAGTTCACATCGAACCAAGCTAAAACCAAATGTAGTACTGGGGTTTTACGGCTTTGCCTGAAGGTATTCATGGAGCCTCATGTGCAGGTAGCCCACGTGGACACCCATTCTCAGCTCAGAGTCAGACAACGTACATCTGGATTCTGGTTCACGAGTTCACGCAACTTACCGTCGAGTGAGCCCTTCACATTGTATCAATTCAGCTACAACAGAGCGATTGAACTGCATGTGATGTGACCAGCAAGCTTTCAAGAGTCGAACAAATCGTTCTGGCAAGGTGCCACAGCCACATTTGTTTATAATAGAGCCGGAAAATATAAATTCGAAATCACCTGCGTATTTTTTTGTGAACGCCTCCCCGAATCGAGCAACTTGTTGTTCCGACGTTGTATCGTCTCTCCATGTTTAGGCGGTTATAGAAACGCTTGTTTAATTCATCACTGCACTGAAATACTCATCAATTGGTTGTGTATTTGCGACATCGAGGGTTATGGTAAGGCTTGGGTGTACACTGTGGGGACCGATGCCGTTCTCAGGCGGCAGACCCTGCCGGGTTCACCAATTTGAAGTGTACATGCGTGCATCTTCTACTGGCATATCCCAGCAAAAATCAAGTAAGAATGGTTTCAAAAGCACACAGCCACAAGGAGCCACATTTGTTGGGAGGCAGAAAGGAATTGCAGATGGTACGCTATTGTGTTAAAATGTGTACTTGATACCACACAGGAAGGACTATCTTCGCTAATTCAACTTACTGCTTGAGTACCACTCTCCGCGAATGTCATTGTGGTATTCGCAGGCTGTCCTTTCGCGCGCACACTTGGTATCTTTATTCGAGTCATGTGTACACTGTTAACGGCACGCAGGCAAATGGGCTAGTGCTGACCAGAGGCTCGTAAAACAGGCGTTATTGGATGCGGATAACAAGTCGAAGGTGTCTGAGAACTCCCATCTCAGTAAAGTATTGCTAGGCAAGTCTGTGGAGCAATTAGGAGAGCTGGCAGAGCTACTTGGCGACAAAAAGTACAGAGGAAAGCAAATTTACGATGCGTTGTATCATGGAGCTACATCCGTGAATGATTTAAAACTGGTACACTCTTACAAGTGAACTTTAATTGCTCGTGTCTGACGGACTTCGACAAGTATTGCAGCTAGATTGTTCTCATCTTACGATTACTGACCACTTATCGACCAATTAAACCATGAACAAAGCTTAGCTTGGTTTCACTACTTTCGTCCTTAAATATCTTCTTGTCATTTGCTCGCAGATTCCACAACAGCTCAGAGATAAATTGGCCGACGGAGGATTCCGCACAGGTAGGTGCCTCCATCACGATAGCGTCATTGCGAGAGATAGAACCCACAAGCTACTAAGGCAGCTTCACGATGGGCGAATAATCGAAACAGTTGGCATACCAGCTGACGAAGCTGCAAAACCTAGATTAACAGCTTGCGTGTCGTCTCAGGTGCGTCCCCGCGGCACATAAGCACGACCTGCAAACTTTATGATAGCGCAATAGCCACATGTTGAACTGAATGTAGGTAGGATGTCCGATGCGATGTACTTTTTGTGCCACGGGTAAAGGTGGCTACGCACGCAACCTCTATGCACACGAAATAGTGGATCAAGTGCTTGCTATCCAGGAAACATTCAAGCAACGTGTCACAAACGTCGGTACGTTCAAGTTGCCTACCTTCTGCAGTTTCAGGGCCTTTGGGCCGAAACTCGCACATGGCCATCATTTTTCGCATTCATAGTCCGGGCCATCGGCGTTGCACAACTCACGTGTGGTGCATTACTTGGTACCAAGTAGCCCCTCTTTGACATAGAAGCGCTGCATGCTCCAGCCGCTGCATCGCTGAAGCTCTGCTTCCTCAAGCACATACTGTTCTCAGTCTCCACATAACTCGTCATTCTACACTTCATGGAAATCTCAAACTTTCATAGGCTTGATTGGACGCCCCTGTGTTTAACACTTTGTTGCTTCTTTCAAAACCAATTGCTGCTTCAATGGCGGGATTCAGGGGTAAGGTTTTTTTTTATTAGCAAGGTTTTTTAAACAGTGTGAGACATCTTTCCTGTTGATTGAATTTAGGATAAGGTTTTCCCAGTTATAGTTTCCCTGTTCAGATGGTGTGTGTCAGCCGCAAAGGTTCATAATTTTGTTTGTAAGGAAAATGGTAAACGTGGAAGATTCATGATCATTTTCAAGTGTCTCACCCTGGCCCACATAATTCATTACACAGTTGATTGCCTGTGCCTCATTCCAACCATCTCAAGCTTTGTCCTGCTCACCAAGCTTGAAGTGGCATAGGTCCTTGCCTGACAATGGTAGATAATGGCATGTATTGAGCCACAGCCCACACTCACAGGATACAGTCAAATCCTGGTACATGTAGAACAACAAAGGATTACACCCATTTTTCTCTTTGTTGGGTAGAGGGGCATGAACCAGCTTAATCTTGAAACAGGTCCAAAATTGCTGGTATGGGCCAAATTATTGTTGAATCGTGCCCATACCCTCTTGCAGGCTGCCGCATATCTCACACTCTCCACTAGCTGGCCCAGATGGCACTCTGGAAAGGGTGTTAAGCCACACATTCTCGTCTTCTAGTCTCAGCAGTTGGTTTCTGGTCATTTTGTTAGTGAGCTGCCTTCACTATCAGGCTGAAAATGTCCGTGATTGATAGAAAACGCAAAAAGAATGGATTTCCAGTCTATGGCAAAAAGCAGTTGAATTTGCACGTTGCTGGTAGGAGCAATTGCCATTTAGCACCATGTAGTAGCCAAGAGTGACGGTGTCGTGTCCAACACCTCGGAACATTGCGAAGACACGAGTCAATTTGCATGCATCCGATTTTAAACAGAAATATCTTATCAGTCTGTGTTGCTGAACAATGGCTGGCTGGGAGCTACTGTGATGCTCTCGCTGCGCAGTCATTGTCATATTTGTTAGAGATTTGAACTACATGGCTGTAGCGTATAGTACATGGAACATCACGGATGTTGGTAAATCATTTAAATCATTTGCGTGCTGATAGATCTGCTCTGAAATCAACCATGCCTGGTACCCAGGGCCATCTGATATGCAGCCAGGGCAACATATTTGTTGGAATCGGCTCGCAGTGTGTAGCACCATGACTATCTGCGAAGTAAGCAGATGCTTTCTCATAGGAGCTTCCAAGAGTAAGGGTCGCAGGAGCTGTAAAAGAGGCCGTTGCCTAATTTATTGTGTTTCAAGTTTACCTGGCAACTACAGCCACCTGGGTCGTCATTGGCCTATTCAGTAGATGATGCCTTTGGTAAACATCAAATTTCATAGCACACAGTTGAATGGTTCAACCACTCCTCGTCATGGTAAGCTAGCTGATGAACAAACCAAGCAATGAATCTGCTGTTCGTCTCTACATGTTTGCCGTAACTTTCACGTTGGTAACGCTACAGGAATTGTCAAATCTTCTACTGGAATTTTGAAGGGAGACTGTTCCCTTGGGCGTGGTGCTTCACTGATGGCATATCTCTAATGATTCTCCCAGTGTTTCTAGTGCAGTCTATCTGCGAAATGTTGACCTGTGCCGAAGCTGTTGCAGTGTTTATGGGGATGGGCGAGCCTATGCTGAATGTTCCAAATGTAGTGGTGCGATGAATCCTCCATTTCCGACTCTGTGCTTGGAATTCTCAATCTGCGACACAGATCCGACGATGTGTTACAGGAAGCGGTACGAATCATCACGTCTCAAGTCGGAATTGGCGCCAGAAACATCACCATCTCTACCGTCGGCGTTAAAGGCCAGTTGCGCGCCCTAGCGCAGTATAAGCTACAGTGCTATCTTGCTGTATCCCTTCACGCTCCAAACCAGGAGCTCAGAGAGAGACTTGTGCCCTCAGCCAAAGCGTACCCTCTGGATCAACTGCTGCAAGATTGTTTTGACTACTTCAAGGTTACTTCGCGACGCGTGACGTTCGAGTATACCCTCCTCCGTGGAGTTAATGATGCACCGGAACAGGTACTTCTATCTCTCAGTAGTGCACATTGCTCTCGCCTCGCTGGATTCTGCTGTCATTTGGATGTTCCAATGTTGCGTGTTAGTTTTCGATGCCTCTCAGCTAAGCGCACGGGTTGTACGCAATCAGCTAGTGTCCTTTCCTATTCGCGTAATGGCTGCTTGGCCACCAGTGTGGGTGATACAGCGCACACTTCTCAACACTTTTCCATCGGTTTGCAGGCGTTGGAGCTGATTCGTCTACTGAAGAAGCACCATATGGCGACACATGTTAATCTGATTCCCTGGAATCCAATAGACGAAGTCAACTTCAAGAGGCCCAAGGACACTATCGTAGAGTCCTTCAAGAACATCCTTCAGAAGAACGGTGTGACAGTGTCAGTACGAGTCACAAGAGGCCTTGAGGCAGCTGCTGCTTGTGGACAGTTGAGAAATCTGCACCAAAAGACAGCTTTGGAAAGTTACAAACGATTGGAGTAGAACAGCACAAACTAAGGGGGCATATTTTAGCTGCATTCTTGTTTTATCAAATGATTGTAAATTGTACGTGTCCATGCATACTGGCTAATTTTTATTTGTGAAATTGATAGTGCTGTTTGCCCAGAGATTTCAGCTGCCATGTCCAAGCCTTGGTATGGCTTGCTTCAGAATTCCCATGTTCAGCTGCTGATAGGCAAGTCCCACGGGGCTACAAGCACTCGTCGCATCTGACTTCAAAATTGGTTCTAATTTGTGATCTAATTTCCCTCTGCTACATCTGTACCAGTTACATACCCGTGCCAAATCTCAGAAACGTCCTACATGCTTGCCAGGTTATTGTGCGGAATTCCTGGCAGCCGCCACATCTCCCATACAAGTCGATAAAAAAAGTGACATGCAATCATGTTTTTCTGAGCAGCATGGGGTGCATGTGATGGTCTTAGTTCCTCCTCACTCTCAACTCTGCTCCCATGCACGACGCATGGTGACCAGTGTCTAGCCTGCGGAAACGTACTTCAGAGTAGTGCTCGATGTGTACTAACTACGCAGCTCAACTGTCAGCTTCGGTCAATTTTCCACGCCCTGCGGCGTCGGAGCTATGATGAGACAAGGTCGACGGTTCCTGTTCTAACGACTTGCACGTCTGATAACTTGCAATGGTGATGCTTCAGCCTCTCGCCATCGCTCTGCGAACAGATCGCGGGAGAAGAAATATTATGATCCACTCGTGTGATTCCCGGGCGAATGCTTTTCTTGGTATGCGTACGCATGTTCACATCATCAACTGGCAGTCATTCGTCTTATTGTGCAGGCGTAAGATCCCGGCAGAAGATATAGCACGATGTACTGCTCAGCTTATGACCCAGCTTGCAAGATGTGTACCGTCATCGACTGCTGGTCCCGATCTAATGTACGTGCGCGGATTGCCTGTTGCCCTCTGGTTGTTGAACTCAGGAAATCACCGCTTGATGATATTAACATATGCAGCCATCATGATCTTGAGATTTGTTGTTCTTATTGTTGTTCTTGCGCGACAATGTGCTATAAATCAGATGTTTGTTCGCAGATTGGGAGTCCAATCAGCCTGTTTGAGTCAGGGCCTCTTTGAGGCAACGGGACGGAGATATGTAGTTACTTGGCGAATGCTGAATGAAGTGATGATAATTTGCCTTGTACCCTCGGGTACTAACATATTAACTGCACACAGAGTGAGCAGGGCTGTCGCACAGCTCTTACTGTTATACTGCAAATCTACCAACGCCGTAACGATGGACCGGCTTTTTAAGAAGTACGTACAGGTAAGTGCTCGCCTGACTCGGCAAAAGAAATAAATTTCCATTGGTTAGTGCACAATTCCGTATGATGCACATAAGAGACCTGAGTACTCACTGCAGATTCACGCAGCTCTTGGAGCTATTCTCCGCGACAATGGTCAGGATCATCAACGAGCTTTTCTTGACGGAGAAGGAATAATGGCCTTGTTGAAACCCGGCGCTCAATCACAGCCTCGAGCCAAAGCCCTTCTGGGTCTCACGAACAAGGACAAGCAGCACGCAGCTACGCGTGCGGGGGATAGGGCACTTCAAGAAGTCATAGACGAAGCTGCTCACGCCTCAGCTTACGCTGCAGCGCCAACGCTCAGAGAAAGAGCTGCAGCGTCAGTAAAACTGCCTGGGCAGCTCTGCGCTGCCGCAGCCAAGGCAGCCAAAACCAGGAATGCAAGAATTCAGGCTACGGTCGACGGCTTCCATCGCCCTGAACTCGCTCGAGCAGCAGCAGCTGCCGCTGCAGCGGGCGAGGTGCGGCATCTCCACTAACAGCTAGACCAATGCAAGTAATATAAATACGAAATCGCACTCCAGTAGTACAATACCATCTCCGAGGCGCACGTAATTCTCAAGCTTCCATCTACAAACTCACTGCATACTCCCGCGCAGGTGCAAAAAGCAGGAGGCCCGCTGGAGGGTCTGGATGACGTCGTAGCCCTCCCGGGATTCCAAATGCCGCACGAGATGTGGCCCAACCGCCTAGCAGATCCCGAAGGAAAACTTCGTCCATCTGAACATGCAGGTACGGCTCCTCTGGTCCAGTTACAAGCCTGCAAGCCCCCGTGCATCGTTGTTAAAACAAGATGAATCAAACTGTTTTTTGCTCGCCAGCAAGGGTCTCACACAAGCTGAGATACACGTGCATGCATACAGATGGTGAGGAAGTTGAGGAGGAACCGGAAGAAGAGGAGGAAGAACCAGAGGAGGAGGCCGTGGTGGAAGAGGAGGACGCCGGGGACAGTCCCCAGCCGTTGCCGGGTCTGGGGGACGCGACAGATGTCATGATCGTCGAGCACTGGAACGCCCTGTTCGTGGGCACGAGGATGGAGGCTGCGGCGACCATCGGCCACGCTGTCTGCACCCGCGCCGAGCTTGCGTGCTTTTTCAAGCTCGGTGTGCCTCCCGGGAACCCTAACGTGCGTTGCCGGACCCCCACACTGTTGCCTTGTGCTGCTGTTGGGTGTGAGGGTCACCGGGACGACCATCCATCCGGAGTCGCGTGCAGGTGGCTGAGGCTGTGAAAAATTCCATGGGGCATACGGCGAGCTTTATTCCAGAAGACGAGGCAGCCATACGGAAGCGGGAGGAGGCGGAGGGGGGGCCGCAGGTCGCCGATTCTGAGTCGGAGTACTCTGCCGATCTCCCAGACACGCAGCCTGCGCTCCGCCTTGCAGTCCGGGCAAAGCCCCTCAGGGGGGGGTCCGTAAACCCCCCTTCAAGCTCCGCTGGCACTGCCCCCCAGCTTTCAGCCCGGGGGGTTCTCCGGTACCAGCTGCCTGCCGCTGAGGTACGGTACCTTTGCTGTGTAATTGTGTACCACGTCACTCGTTCTCAATCCAGCGAACCTTGGTATATACAGTGTCAAACTACAGTGGACGTTTGGCAACCAGCGTATCGATGTGCGCTCAGATTTTGATGAATTAGAGCAAGATCCGAATTATCAAGAGCCTTGTTTGTATGTGGGCCACCAGCAGCGCATCAAGCGAATTACAGTGACGAATTGGGGTGGCAATGTGCCTCAAGATTCCAGAATTCAGCAATTTCGTCAAAATGTCTACGGAAAAAACTCAATCATCGTCATTGAAACTTAGCTTTTTCTTGAAAGGTCCAGGCGGGTTGAATTCGTCCAATGGGTCAGAGAACTCTTTCCCTGTCCTGATGAAACAAATTTTTGCCTTCATGATGCATGCAATGGAGTACTTTGCTTTTTTCGTCGCCAACTCTGGCTCCACAAACATTTCAGCTTCAGTTGGAATGGCAGTTTGAACCGAAGAGGAAAGTAACTGTATTTTCTCTACTAAGGAAAATGAATTATACTTGGTCGCTTAGCTTGCTTGGTGCTATCAGTACTAACGGCGTCCATTCTTATCACTTATTAAATTATTGACTGTGTATTTTTGTCATGATACACAGAATGATTATGCTTGCAGATGCCCCCTCCCGTGGTGGCATGCATGCAAGTGCACGAGGTCCCCCATTCCGAGGCGTCTGACTACGGACTTCCGAAGTGGGATGTCATTATCCGCGTGCGGCTACAGGCGTCTCAGAATCTGCCCACGCCCCTCATCCACGGCCTGTTGACGCTCAAGCTGCCGGACTCCGCACCGCCGCTGTCTTGCTGCTCTTCTAAGGCGAACTACATCCAGCGCAAACACACCGTGCGCGCCTACTAGCTGTAAGCCAAGGCGACGTGTGTGGTCGTATTTGACTGTGTTGCGGGATGTTGCAGATTGGCGTGACGGTGCCACCGATGGAATCTGGAGCTGCATGGGACTTCCGCGCGCGTCTTAGCGGCAGCTCGAGCCTCTCTGGTCCCGGGGGAGAGAATATAGAAGCACAGATCAGGCTGTTCTCGGAGCCCATGGGCGGGACCTTGTCTGGAGTCACACTGATTGTCGGCAACACGCCATCAGAGCTGGAAACGTACAAGGGCCACTACCTCTGCAACGTCATCTGTAAGCCCATTGTGCAGCGGTTCAAGCTGCCGGAGAAGCAGGAGGAGAAAGGTGAGGACGCTGTGGTTGGTGACGGTGAAGAACTGGGGGAGGGCGAAGAGGCTGCTCCTGTGGGTGACGACGTAGATGTGAAGAACGACACTGCTCTAGCGCAACTGGAGCAGCTAGTTATGTAACTGGTAGCATGTGTGCGTTGTTTGTTGTGTTTAACACTGTCTTGTAATGCCCCGGTTTGTATGCCTAGTGTTGCTCATGTTACAGGAATGAAGCAGCCAATTCAAATGTAACAGGAAACAGTGGGCTCACTGTTGGCATCACAATGTTTTCCGGGTGGGGAATTACTCTTACAATCGGAAAGTTGCAACTGGCCTGTGGAGTGTCGTTATTTCTACGTCTCGTTATGTAAGAGCAGTTTCGATTCATTCTCTGGTTCTCAAGCGTCGAGACTTTTTACTTTCGTCAGAGCATGAGTGCTGATGACCTGGGTCTGCACTACGCTAATGATGTGTGTTGGGGGGTTAAGGTTTCGTAATGACTCAGTGTGCGGGTGCATGAATTCAGTAGACGCGGCTTCCCCATTGTGCTGGGTTGATGTTGACATGTGAATTGGACGTGCCCTGAACACGAGCTTGTGGGAGCCCACTGCCACGAAAGCGTGCAAGGTATTTTACGAGATAGTGCCAGTTTCCGGAAAACCCAAGAACACGGTTAACGCATATGAACAATTGCTGGCAGAATTGATTGGAATCGTCTGAACATTTCGTTCTGACGTGTCAAACAACATCATAACAGTTCCCCTTTCAAGGAATCTGCGCGATTACACACAGCGTTCCCATTAGTGGTAACATTGGTGGGTTTTTGAAACAGTCATGCAGGAGAAATTGAAGGGCAGTCGTGGGAATGGAAGCCGAGACACCAAGGTGAAACGGCAAATCAAAAATTGTATCATGGGCAACACAGGCTTGCTGTGCCCCACACCCGCTCATGCACAGGCAGGCGATGATGCGGGCGCCGCTCACGCTTGTATGATCACGCGGCGCGCTGATCAGGTAAGTATGAAAAGGATTTACACCCGGCATGTATTTATAGTGGAGCAGGACCTTGTAACAACCGGTATCGGGGGAAAATACTGCCACGTGGCAACGTAGAAAATTCTAGAAGACATGCTAGCTGAGCATCCACACGCCAGTACAAAGCGGCGAGCGTGGGGTATATACAGTGTGCTATTATACTCAAAAGTCTCTCTAAACTTTCGCACTGCGGTACCACGTGAGTTTAAGTTGGCGCGGCTGAAGGTTGACAGCGTCTGAAGGCTGTAGCTGTCCCGCTGAGACGTTGAGACAAACGCTGAGACAAAGTAGGGTCCTGATGAAAGGGGCTGATAGTAGTATACGTGAAAATGGCGTCTAGAAAGCATCGGAGTACGCAGGACGGGCGATAAGAAGTCTCTGCGTGTGAGTGCACTGAAGGATTCATCACAGCTGTTCAATTGTATTGAGTCTCAGAGTATTTTTACAATCAAGTCAAGAGTTCAAACAAACATCTAGGCAACTCAACTCATCACCAATGCCGGCCACTGGTTTTTTTACTGCATGGAATCTAACCCAGCCTGAAGCTCGCCAAGAATAGACACAAGGCAGTGCCATTGCGCAACGTTCATAGACAAGCCGCGGCTGCCAGGCCGCACCTCTCGGCCAGCTTCATAATACTCTCTTATGTCAACTAAAATATGGTTCTTGAACTCGTTCAACCGCACAAATCGGGAGCTGGACAGCTCCAGGCAGAACTTCAGGTCCTTCTGTTCAACAGCGTCTGTAACTTTCTGCACAGCAATAGAGCGTGTTGGTCATGACTTTAGTACCAATCTGACCTAGATCACCAAAAACTCACACATCAGCTCTGCTGCACCATTTTGCAAGCATATAATTATATGGGAATAAAACTGCAATAGCCCCAGCGTCCTAGATCCAAGCTGCTCCAGCTGGCACCTTCAAACAGCTTAGCAAAACCGAATCTTCACCCCTAAACCACATACAGCCTGCTATTTCGACAACACTGCACTGAAGCAGCATTGATACAATTAAAACCACTTTCCATGGAACTGTAGACTCCTCAAAACGGTGTAAATCAGTCAATTTCGTTATTGCCACCTTAAGCTTAGAATGTCAGTCAAGCCAACAGCATGTTTGCTGGTCCGGTGCCCAAAACCTGCCTTAATTGCGCCTCTAACTAAATGGTAATGGCTTCAGGGCTCCCAAGCACCCAAAACGGATACACGGTATCACAAAAACCCACACTAATGAGATTAGTTTTCGTGTGATCCGTCCCCTAGTTGACTCACCCGAAACTTCACACAAGTCTAGTCACAAGACGGAAATCACGCTCCTCGCTGAAATGCGTCGCCGATACAACAACCTAAAGATCCGAAAAACCGCTGGAAGATAAGCTTATTGCCCCTAATCAACGACAAACTAATCTCCTTGTACACGAAGCGTACAAACTGCGCCTTGTCGACATTCCGTTCAGCCACGTCAGCGTGCTTGATCTCGCTGAGGGTCTCCGCCAGGATGCCCCCTCTCTTGTTCGGCAATCCTACGACGTGCAGTATCATAAAACCATTGTAAATACAAAGGGTCGCCGTGGAACGCATGACGACAAGTCGATTCGTGGCTCAGCAGTAGGACTGTTCACAAGGCACAATTTGTCGTTCATTGGGGGCAATAATCTTATCTCCCAGCGGTTATTCAGATCTTTCGGCCGAGTCAACTGCATCTGTAACATCGGAAGTGTGATACTGCAGCAGTAACTGGCCTACCTGTACTTTTGGCACGGCACCTGTGGGCTGCTTTCTAGCACCATGTTAGCCTCCCATTCACCTGGACCTCGTTGCCTCGACTTTCGCACACACTGTGCTTCTAACCCTAGATGCAATGGTGTGCTTGATTTCTCCCACAATCAATCTGTAACAAATAATACATTAACAAGCCACCCACAAGTTGGAACACCCGGCTCCTGAAGAACAAACAGCCCTCTCTTCTGCCTTGTCTCATCCAGAAACGACATTGGATGACGCTGACGCCGTTAGTTGTGAGCGGCTGAGATATTTCAGTGAGTTAAGCACTGGAATGGATCCCAAATGCTACCGTGTGCACCTCAGTATGGGTTTTGCTGCCCAAGATGGGAAGGGGCCTGACTCCACACCCTCGAAATCCAAGCACTTCCAGACCACAAAAGTACCGATACGGTTATGGATGCCTAGTTGACCTGGTTGTGAGCCATGCTGGAGCACTACAGGCCAATGCTGAGTTATTTGCAGAATGTAAACGCCATGTACTTACGAAACACAGTGCTCAGAATCTCGGATTTTTACAACTGCGACTGTTTTTTGACTTGAAAGCTGCACACCAACTGGACGGATTTTGTTGCCGTATTTTATCTAGTATCTGAGCCTCGCTGAGCGTGTTGTGTTGGCTATGGCATGAAAATTCGGCAACACACCACACACGTCAGCTTCTGGAAACTACCTTGTTCTAATGCAGTTCATTCTCATTGCCAGATTGTAGCATGTGATAGAATGTACTATGTTGTGAAATAATCGCTGATGATGATCAAGAGAGATGTTGTTGGGTGGAGAACCCCTAACCACAGGACCAACATTCTGCTCACGGAGGACTGTACGTCAGTACCAAGACTAACGAGACGAAAGTATTGCAGAATTGAAGATTCATGTATGTCATCATTCTCGGTTTCTCTGACGCTACCGAAACTTTGTCACATTGCTCTCAAGGC
>JAULKQ010004867.1:0-15108 GCA_032356285.1 Smithsoniella earleae | reverse complement strand
GCCCCATCACTCTAAAGTTGGAAGCAGCTTTGGAAGTATAGGAAGTGCAAGGGCCATTATCGTCCATGGTTCTCAGCAATAATATCAATAACCCACGCCTTCGCTTCTAAGTTGCAGTATGGAACTGAACGCTGATGTCCTCGTTGATGTAGCTGCAGTATGGTTAACTCTGTTCAGAAGCCACCCTGGGTTACGCAAAAGTGTACCGATGTCCTGATTCTCCTCTTAACTATCTCCAAACCTTCGCTTTGAACTGCTAGGAGCCAAATTGTCGAAGTGTATATTATAAATTGTCAAGAACCTCACAGCTTTTTGTTTCTACTGTGACAGTCTGCTGCATGCGAGTTTCGCTTTCGTATGCCTGAATGCATGCATTCACGTTCACATTCCAGCTCAGCATACCATCTCAGCAGTGAACGCCGAAAACAGTGCACACTTCGGATACCGTTAACGGGATTAAAGAAAGAAATCAACAAGATCCGTGGTGTATGGAAATAGCTGCTAAAGCTTATATTTGGGATATGGCATTTAACACTTGTTTCGAGAGCTTACAAGCGCCATCTGTCCTCGATTCCACTGAATTCCAAGAATATTCGCCCTCGCACTTCTAAGTGATGTAGCAGCGGATAGAAACTTTGTGTTTCCTTCTATCTGATGAGATGAACATTTCGTTTCCAAATGAAACCTCTTTATTCGGTTTACCTCTGTGCTTAACAGGTGTGGAATTGCCCTCAAAGCACGCCGTGCATATATCACAGATCCGCAATTCACGTTCATGATTTCCAGCTAACGCAATGACCTTGAAGTAGCTTAACCTATTGGAGAAAAAGGTGAATATTATTTGAGCTACTTGAAGTATTCGTTTCTTCTGATATTTCTGGTTTGCGGGGGAAGTACGCTTGCCGATGAAGGCCTGCAAATGAGCCCGACACCTTGGCGTGAGTGTGAACTTGTGATATGCAGAGCACGTTGGAGCATCACGCCAGGGGAATATCGCCTGAATTTATTAATAAGTCACCGGCAAATGGCGATATCGGATCGGTATACGGCCAGGTACGTCCGTACTCAATGTTGAGATGGAAACCGGGCTGTGACTAAACCCAAATAATATAAATTCTAAGATTTCATGACAGAACATCGGCTCCCCGCTGACACTCCTTATCAACTCTTTCTATAAGTAATTGCCAGCTTTCTCTCTTTCCAGGACAGGCTGGTCTCATTATAAACCGCAAGAGCCCGGGCAATCTCTCAATCGTCTGCTGGATGCGTTTACCGGAGCACCCAACTTACCACACAATTCAATACTGACCAGAAAAACTTCTGTTTCATGATGTAAGCATACTTCATCATCTTGAAACCATTGATGTTCACGTCTAGATTTTACCCCAGTTCAATATTTGCACAGGATCGCCCTGTGGCGCTTCACTTTCACATCCATGCCTTTCATATCCATGCCAATGTGTACCAGATCAGTACAAGTGTATCTCATGCAAAATATCACGTCGTTGACCATACAACGCAGAGATCCCATGCACAGGCGTGTTGATTCGGGCACGAACTCTCCGGAGCCAAGATTCAACCTAACTATCCTTATCAGTGCAAAGCTAATCTCCTTGTGAGCAAACCGCACAAATTTGTTTTATCAACGTTCGCACTGCATTCAACCTGCCTTGTCGTGCCACACTGCAGTTGGCCCCAACACCGGTGCGCATGCAGCCATTGATCTGAATTTAATGTTGAATTCACGGTTTGTTTCGGGCCTTAAGAACCTGACCGTGACCAGCCACAGTGGTTTTTACGCTGGAAGCCGGGTCACTCAGAATCTTGCGCATGTGAATTCACCCGAGCACCAAGGTAGTGACTGGGCATACAAGATCGCAACAATTCGAGCTGAATATCAACGTATACGAAGTAAGAGCGCGATTCAAGACAATCCTGAAATTTACAGCGATACTGCCCAGGCATCGGCGCATTTTTAAGTACGGGATGCAAAGGCTGACGCTCGCAGAGTACAGATGAGTCACAGAACTCAGAACTGCAACAGGAGGACGGCAAGGCGCCAGAGTGCCGTTTCATATCGAAAAGCAAACCGCTTTGTTGAAATAAATATGTATTTATGTATGAAAAAAGCCAACAGGAGGCTTGCATCGAGCTGCAGCAATGCATCCCCACACGCAAGTGCAGCGTGCGGGACTCAGAGAAGCCCGAGACGATACATTGTCTCGGGCTTCAAGAACTAGTAGCCAAACCTGTCAAATGGAGAGCTATTGCTGGAAAAGTGCCAAGCCCTTTCGGATTTAATTGTCTAAGATCATACGTTGTTGGTTATATAGTGTACTCTTGATTGACCTCGCTCGTACTCAACAGCTTTAGTAAGTACGAGCGCACATTCTCGCACAATGGCAGCAACCTGCATCAACATGTTCCAACAGTTGATTCTGAGCTTCATGAATACTCAGAAATGCCAACAGTTCTAATTGATGTTACTGGAAAATTGATCCCAAGGTAAGAGTGCCTGTTCGGTCAACTTCCCCTGTTTTCGATCCGCGTGCATTGCCAACGGTACACCAAGAACTAGTTCCGAGAACACATAGCAAATTATGATCTCGACAGTCGGAATGATAATATTCACACAACTCGCGCTGCAAATATTTGATAAGGAATGCTGTGTTGAGAGTGCGTGCGAGGTCACTCAAGAGTACACTATATAGCCGTTGTTCGGCAATGGCATCCTGTGCGATACAATGGTAACAATGGTTTTAAGAGTCAACTGCATGAATACATGCACTACATTGGTCGAGTCATGACTAGTCACCTATCAAAATAGCAGTGAGATACCTTAAATGATACCTGAGATATTTGAATTGCAACTGTCATGTTGAGGAAGCGGAATCAAAAGCGCAGTCATCTGAAAATACTTTGATTGCGTCTGTAATGTTCAGTGCGCCGGTATAACTGCTATTCCTCGAGCATGTGTACCCTCCAAGAATGCAACTCTTCAGCTACCAAAAGGCCCCTTTTCTCGCATCGAAAATCTTGTGCCGTACTCACGGACAGTAGGGTGTTCGACACCACCTGTACACCTGGTGTTAAGATACTTGACGGAGTACTGGTGCGCCGTGACAGTTGAAAGGATCTAGTGGATGAAATAACAGTGAGTCTGCATCCCTAGTAAATGTTCATCACAATGCCTGATATGTCACTTGCTCAACGTTCTCGAATCACCCGGCGATTCTGTTGGAGGACACTCTGACAAACCATCCATTTCATTCGCATCACAGAAAATTCTTTGAATCCAATTGGAAGCAGGTTTCCAAGTGTTAGATGTGCATGTATATACTCACAATGAAGACTGCCTACAACTATGATGACTGTGGTGAAGCGGTGGTTCTATGGACTTCGCAGAGTAGTAACAAAGTACACGATACCCAAGAGGCAGAAAAGTGTTATTTTTGAACCTGAAATTCTTCAGTATCCATAAGATTGGGGTATGCTACACCCGCGGATAAACAATTAACTTCAACAGCCAAGAGGAATGTAGGCAAATGGCATTATGAAAGCTACGTACTTGGAGGTGAGGATAAAGCCACGGCTAAGATATTTCGAGACAGATACTTCGAAGAAATATAAGTAAATAACATGTAAAGATTTCGCGGAAATATCATAATCTATTCCTCACTGCTAAGGCGACGATAACGGAGGGGTTCGTCCGTTCAAGAGATCATTGGTATGCCCTTACGCAAAAGTATTCGCTTCCACCACCAAAGAACAGAGATCAACAGCATTGGAGGACGAAGGCACTGATTTGTACCGGTATATTTCCCGCCATCCGATACAAATCTATCCTTGCGCACACAGCTATAGATTGTAAAAATGATTTTTCACGCAAGAAACTCAGCAAGAATCACAGGAGACGCAGTTTTCTGCTATATTGTTTCGGCTCAACCTTTATCATGCCAAAATCGGGGTTAAACCCCAGTAAAGTTGCAACCTGTCTCACATCTAGAAGAGCTGACCACAACCTCTCAAATTTAACATTTTTGAAAGTACGATGTAATATTTGTTTTATTTGAAACGGATACATTGTACTACATGACAAGGTACACCATAGTATCGCGCCAAAGTGTGGCGACTGTGAACAAGCAGCGCACCCGAAGATTGCGACAGATCGAACACTTCAGGGGACAAAAATACCGAGTCAAGTTGATTGATTGATTAGTTATTGATACATTGAATCTATTACACGCACGCTTAGTGCCGTCTCTGGGGAGTGATACTATTCTCAGCCAAGATGTCGTAAATATGTTGAACAAAACAACACCTACCAGACTCAACTGAACACACAACCTGACCGCGAGTGCACCTTCCATGAGCATCAGGGCGTTCTCAAATGGAATACTTTCACGGCTTCGATTTAACTCCCTTTCTTAATTGGAATCGTGCCCATCATCCCGCATGCAGAACTACCGTAGGAACTTCGACGAAGAAACAAGTAATACTGCACTTGATGCATCTCTTTCGCTGACTGCGCAAGTGTACGAACGCGCGTGTGATGCAATTGAGGACGTATGTCTACTGTCAGCATACAGGGCGAATGTGCTCCAACGTGACCAGGAAGCTGACGGATCCGCTCTCTTGTTAGGTCTTCTTCAGGAATCCTACAACCTTTCCCAGTTGTGGAACCTCGCATAGCTTGAACTGCGCTGTGCAAAGCGGTATCCATCACTCACTGACTCAATTATTCTCCTATATATCACAGACTTGCAGCTTCTTGATACCTAAAATTTTGTACATTCAAAAATTGATACGGAAAAATGCTATCCGTTGAAGTATCCGTACTTTCTGCCCACCCCTGCTATGGACAGCTGGGTTTGCTTTTTTGAAAAAACGCGTCTGCGGCAAGCTTCAAGTTATGCGCCCTCATTTTGAATAAGGCGACTTTAACGATTAAAATAAGATCTGAAAGCATTTTACAGCGCTGATGCAAATACTGGTAGTCAGAGCGTCTTCACTCATTGTAAGGGAGAGGTGAGGATCCCCGGGATGGTTGCAAGTGTTCGAAATTTCAGCGACTTCAACAGCGTGTGTGCCATCGGTCAATATGGTAGCACAGATGCTGGCCGCAGAGAGCGATAGATAAATATTTGATAATTCATGTACTCGAATTCCAGACGGTGTGCTATTGGTATATGATGAACTATGGGAGATTGCTTTAAATTGTCGAAAATCGGAGTTAACCTCGACTTCGAGGTTCAACCCCCCTTGTTGAGCCAAACCAATATCCGGATATTGCCATTGTTGTATTCAACAGCATTTTCATCGCGTACACATGGTATGGGTAAATTCGGATCATTTCGCACATGATATTTTACAAAGTTAATTATATTGGCAACAAGTACCCGGATTTATCAAATTAGTTTCACTCGTCAGGTGTTGTGGGATCAGAAGATCAATTGGGCAGAGGGAGTCATGGTACGTCATTTGCTGACTGCTATGTTTGTATAACGAGCAATGAATAGGTCGTTGCAGATTGCAGCACGTTCTTACAGATGAAGAAATTTACCATCCAGTCATTTGGTAGGAAATATATGCATAAAACATGTGCCACATGAATGGGCACAAACCAAACACTTAATGACATTAAATAACACAGTATACTGTGGACCCCATCCTTAACACTCACATCCTCACCAAGCCCCTGCATCGGCATTATTCAAACACGCTCACACTCCAGATATATAGGGGTGGGGTGCTGGACGCATCATCGCAGGATGGTTTCACAAAGGCTGTGTATATCCATTTTTCTCAAACATACTTCTCCTGGGCACTCACTTCACAATACCCTTTCACTCTAGCCCTTATGTACAATACTCCCAAGGGCATTGTAATGGATCAGGCATTACGGCACTAGACACCAACTTGTCAAGTCGATGTCATCATCACTCCGATCAACTTTCAAGTATCTCAAAAATGTCTTGTAACAAACAATTAATGTCCCACTAAACTTCTTCCCCCCTTCCCACCTCGACAATTCCTACAATTCACTGCACAAGTGCACCAGTCAAAAACGCTCCTTTGCTAACTTGAAACTGCTTCCCCTCTTGTCATAATGCACAAATGACATAGTACACAGCGAGTGCACAATAAACAAACTTAGAAAACCAACACTCCCTCCAGCCAACCCAGGAGGAGTTACGGCCAACAACTTACCACAAAATCTACCAGTTGGCAACACCAAACTCCGGCAGATGCTGACCGTGACCATCTAGTTTGGTTGCTGCACCAAGTTGACATGTGTCGAACACACTGGACACACCGCTGCCAGCCAAAACATTGCTGGGCTTTGGCAAAAAGTTCGACATCGCGGACACGGGGTCGTCAGAGCTCCCATGGGTCAGAGAATTAGCGAGATGCATATTCGCCATAGCCTGAAGAAGAGAGACCTGATCGTGCTCGTCGTCGAGGGTTCCAAAACCACTGAACATTGGATTACACGAAGTGGGTTGCGACATCATCGGGCGAGGTGAATGCATAGAAGTGAACCCGTTATTACCCTGCGTGTAAGCTCCGTTAAGCGTCGGGTGGATGTGGCAGGGTTTATGATGAGCGCCATAAGGATTGTGGTAACCCTCGGAAGGAAGCATAGGGTTAGAAGCGTTTGTGATTCCGCCACCAGCGGGGTTCGATAGAGACAAGGGGGGTACAGATACGCCCTGGAATGTCAACTCTCCCCTACCAGCTGTATTTGTAAACGAGTTGGGCTGCTGATACATCATCCACAGCTGATTGTGTAACGCGGTTGCCTGAGGATTGAACAAGAAATTGGACAAGTGACCTTGTTTGTTTGCGTCGAAGCTGAACATTCCTGCATGGAATTGCGCAGTTTTAAGACCGAGAGTGAATGAAAGGAAAATTGTCTACAGGGAATTGAGTGCAAAATAATGATACACTGTCCCCGATCAAACACTTAGCATACACGTATGTATCATGAGTACAAACTTACATCGACCTCGCTTGATGTACGTCACTAACACGTACACCCTCGGTTTGTCGCAGACGCGTCACCTTTTCGCAAGTTGTGTTTTCTGAGTCAAGTTGTCTGGTATGACTCAAATCCAAAGAAGACCAAACATCACATATACCGCTTCCCTCAATAACTGACAAAAACATCATTCGAAGCTTGCTCAATGATTGTCGGAAACACAACGATCAAACGATATGTTCAATCAAAACTACTTCATCCCGCATTTCATCACGCTAACACACCCTCGAGCTATCTAGTCGCGATAAATGTCTTCGAGAAAACATGAGGTAGGTAGTGTGACAAACATGAGGCAACTAGGCACGCTTTCCGCTCCCCAGCTTCTTACATCAGAACGCGACCCCGTCCATGACGCACACAGTGTAACGAGACCTTCGATAGACGCGATGCTCACAAATGACAGTGGCTACCTAGAACGCCAAAAAAAGGCTCAAAAGTAATCAATCCCAACAGCCGTCTCCCAATGACTCTACAGCGCGGTTGCGTGACGATACACAAAACCCATCACGACAAGTCTTGTCAAACGTGTTAAACGAACATCCTTACGGTTGCGGTGTTTTTACCAAGATATACCAACGGAAGCTACACAGCACAGTCACACAGCGAGAGGTGTGCCATAAAATCAAGCGCCTTGATTCGGTGAGATGCGAGCTATCACGATCTGATACGCAGTGGATATGTGAACAATTCACGCTATGGAAACGGATCAGCGCTGAACACGTTAGGGCTACAAATTGGTGTATTGCAGTCAACCGCGGCGACATGCATCCTCAATGAACGAAAACGTTAAGTGATAAGCCACTGACCATAGCGTAGGAACACCCGTGCATGCTGCGTACGAAGTATGAATATGCTATAAATACAAGAACTAAAAGCCGCACACCTGGAACTGGAAGAGGTGCAGGCTGAGGCTTCGGTGACTTGACAGCAGGCCGCACTGTAACGAGGCGCACATGATCGCCCTTGGCGTCAGGGAACGTGTATCGTGAATGTAAAGCAAGAATGGCCTGGGCTGCCTCAAGGCACGTTGAGTACCACACGAAAGCTGACCCTTTGCTTTCAGCTGAGTGACGGTTTCGCGTCTGCATAATCCAGCAGCAAATTGAGACACTGAGTCACATAATTGCCACGTTAATGGGAAACGACATGACAGCGTACCACCGCAATCTCAACAATGAGTCCGTAGCACTGAAAAACCTTCTGCAGCACTGTCTCTGTACAATGTTTCGGAATATTCCCCACAAAGAGCTTCACTGCATCAGGTGCGCATCCTTGCGGGGGTTTCGGTCTATTTGGACGGGTCATGTACTCAGACAGTGCAGCTACGACGGCAGACGGCGTTGCTGGCTCTCCATCACGAAGATGTATGTTCTGAGGGGGAGGGGCTACGAAAGTGGAGGGCTCGTGAATAACGGGGGGGAAGCGTGGTGAGAGCATTGTGGGTGAGTGAATGTGTGGATGGCCTGTAGGCTGAACAGTGGAATGAAGGAAGGATTGAAGCTGCATCCACGATTGCTGTTGTGAAGCGGCTGGAAGAGAAGTTTGACTTGAGAGCTTATGGACGGAAGGGGTAGCAGGCATTGCAGGATCGGAGCAACTCGAGATAAGATCCAAAGGATTGCTGCTTGCACTCTGCTGGCTGGGGTTGAAACAAAGGCCGTGTACTTGCGATAGTGGAGTAGTGTCGCTGTCACTGCTGCACAACGCAAAACCAAGACCTAAAAATCACTTCTCAGTTGAGTTGTCATAGTGCTGAATCGAATCGTGCTTTGACGTATATGGATGATCACTAGCTCACATATCAAAGCGCTAGAAAACGATACACCAGCAAGCGCGTGATTCAGCCGTGCAGTCACGAACGTAGAATCGCGACAAAAACCGAGTGGATCGGAACGAGTTCATCAGAAAATCCAGAACGCTAAGCTCGAAGAAGTTAGGAGATGTCCACGGAGGTTACATGAAAGGAGGACTGATGACAGCACAATCTGACTGTTTCATCTCCCTCAACGCACATGTCTACGCGTGCACCAAACAGTACCGAAAAGCACACCACGCAAAGAGTTGAAAATCGGATTTCACGTTAGACGAGTGCATAGAGACGGTCGGCTGAATGTTTGAGACAACGCAAGGATGAAAAAGTCAAGCCTTCTATTCGTTGTCTCTCAGGAGAGGCGGGTATTTAGAAAAATACCAATTCGGAGAAGAATTTACCTTTCAGACGATTTTCTCGCTCCTTCAATAAGCAAGCTACGTTCCTGAGGTAACTGGGACTTGAAGCCTAGCATCGCCACAATGCTCTTCTGGCTCGAACTCTGCATAAGCGTACAATACCTTGCAGTAGACGGTGAGTTGGTGTATCCAACAAACTCGTCACACGTTCACCACGAGTTGCAGTACAACAATCCGCACATATGCACATGGACATTTGCGCACTTGTGACTTCCCGTTTTCCACTGACGAATCTGTAACGCTTTTCAGTGGTGAACTATCGTCACCTAAAAGTGAGGAATAGTCGTCATCAAGGTGATTGTGCTGGTTCTGCAAGCGACCGCCATGTGAGTGTTGAGCATTCAAATTGCGTGTGAGTAAATATACTCTCATGGGCATTTACCAAGCTAAGTTGATGACTGAGAACTACAGTTCGCGTATGCGTGCTGTAATAACGAAAGCAACTGGGGAAGATTTCTGAGGCATTACGCTACCACAAGGCATTTCACTTGTGAACCTGCGGGAGGCGGATGCATGAGTCACAGAATCGCCGCATCGCGATTTTGAAACGAAAACGTTAACAGTAACGTGCTGAGTTAACAAGTTTTTATTTTGAATGGACCTTGTATCGCCTTCGGTGCTCAGTGCTTCGCCACCTCGTTGTGAGAGCGAGTGCGAAGAATAGTCAGTAGAAGACTAAACGGCACGGGCGTCCTCAGCCGACTCTCGAATAATACATTAAAATATCATAAGTTGTGTTTTGCGGATTTGATTCAGTGGTTAAGCCAGAGAGACACGTTAACAAGAAAAAAAAGCTGGGAAGCAGATTGTGCACGGTGACGTCGAATCGTGAAAGAAGGTACTTTGCAAACTACCAGGTTCATTTCGTCATGTAAGGCGATGTGATAGCAAGTATTTAACGCACCTCTGAAAACGGCAGGCCTGAACTGTACAGGTCATGCTCAAACGGCTGCGGTGTATTAACGTTATCACTCGACATCTTGTCCGTTCAGCTTCAGTTAGTTCAGAGTTGCATCAGCCAAGCTCAGGAACGTGGACTTCCACCCTTCCCTAGACTAAGTGCTCGTCCTTGCCTGCCCAGAGCACAATGCCGGCTAGTCGTCAAAGCTAGATTGGACCCACCTATTACCTAAGGCCCCTACTTACGGTAAAAATACATACCGAGGACGATGTTCGTCAATGGCATTTTTATTCACGCTCCCCAACGCCACGTTGAGTGCATCCGCATGCTTTTTACACACATATTGGTTGCATGAATTCGGTGCATGATGATCAGCTGCAAGCTAATCATCAACACTTAAGAATTGCTCTTTCTTATTTCAAAAAATTATTTCATGATTCAAACCACGACCATGGTATTATTTGACGGTGTTTCGTTCGTTTCGTAGTAAACGAGCCTCAATCGCATCCTCAAGCAAGGACCCTCAAATTCGCTTGCACTTACGCGTTTGAAACATCTAACAATCATGTCGCTAAGTCCAGCACACCTCGAGGTCTGACAGACACACTTGTAGATCGTGATATATTTTTCAATCTTGTTCAGTACTACTGTACGTAATGATCCGTAGAATCCTTCTGATCACCGAAGTAGCCCAAAATCTGGAAAATGCAGGCATGATGAGTCATGCACTTTTCGTACTCCGCAAAACCCTGGTACTGATGCAAGTTGCTCGCGCGCAGCAACCCGGAGATGGAAACCCGGGGACAGTTCCATCTGCAGCCATTCTTTTAGCTGTTTGTCATCATATCATTTGTCGGCCTGCCAGCTTTACATCCACAATATGCACGGAGTATCTTGACAGTCGCTCGCGGTTTGTGAAGAATTCCACCCGTTCGATAGCCACACAGAACCGTTGACAAGAATTTTAACATTTGAATTGCCCGTTCTATCGCTGAGAACGTAACAACTTCACAGTAACCCGTTCGTGAATTCGTTAGTAGAATTCGATC
This sequence comes from Smithsoniella earleae, assembly GCA_032356285.1. Taxonomy (NCBI): domain Eukaryota; kingdom Viridiplantae; phylum Chlorophyta; class Ulvophyceae; genus Smithsoniella; species Smithsoniella earleae. The sequence continues at coordinate 3,887 of JAULKQ010004867.1, read as the reverse complement.
TAAACACGTACTTGTACCGGAACTCCTCGAGGGATGACTTGAACCGCATAATATGAGTCATCTGCTTCCCGTCGAAGCGATACATCATTTGAAGAAAACCTGTGCTGCAACTAAGAATTTTTTCCTGTGCAGTGCCTAAACGGTTTAACAAAACTTTCTGACTCATAGGATCTTATCTCGCACATAGTTTGTTTTCTTATGTTGCCCGATACCGTTATGAACACTCGATCGGCCACTACTGCTAGCGATTTGGGCCACTCGAAGGATGGGTGATAAATATCCAAATTCACATGTCCACGTGGGGTACTTGCCTTTTTGTGCTTGATGAACATTGGACATGATTACAAAGCACTTGAGTTAGAACCCGACGCCCTTCGACATATGTCTGATGGCAGCATTAACAATGATTATTAGATGAGAATAGAAAGGATAGTTGGCTCGAAAGGGTTGGCGGAAAGGACCAATTCCATGGTAGCCTGAGTGTGTGATCCATTTCATATAGCTCGACTCCATACTGTACGTTGGACAGGGCACAGCATGCTTTCGCATCAGCTCTTCACCAACATGGAACTGAAAGTGTTTATTGGTCCACAAGCATAGTGAATACAAGGCCGAAGGGAAAGTAGCCTGGTCACTAAGGAACATTGACAGTAAAGCTTGGCTCGTGCTCATTCTTTCGCCCAACTCCCAAAAGGAATCGACTCAGCCTGCCGCACGTCAACTACTAGGTGCAATTGCGACTGCACGGCATGCTAGTCAGTACGTGTGATGTAGGACGATGCTGGATGAGCTCAGATGCAGCTCTCTGGGCAAATTGTGCTATCAATAGAGTTGTCGTTGAAAACAAGTTCGAATTTGTGCCGCGTCGGTGAAATAGATTCGTGTTCTCGCAATATTAATGAGAACCGGGTTTTGGTTCTCCACAGATACTGCCGCCACACCTACTGTAATCGCATTTCTGCAATCATATGTACATTCATTTTTTCAAGGGTAGCAAGGCACCATTTCTCGTTACATGAGAACCTGTGGCGCCCGTTATGACTCAACTTTCGAAGAATGGGCTTGACACAGCTGTATTTGATCCGAAAGATCTCTAGCAGTGCGCCTCACGTGTGACGGCGGATCCTATAAATCGGACAGTTTTTCCTGCGGAAAATACCTCTGTGCCTAACAAAAGCAACAAAGCGCCACTGCTATATTTCCACTTGAAGGACCTTGGCACTTGATGTCGCCGTCTGGAACACATACTCTGTTTCCGAATATGTGAAGCAATCATTCGCTGCAAGAGTACAGTGCAGATTTTGCACTGGTTAATCCAAGCAGCTGTTAACACAAATGGTAACTGTCGTTACTTCAGCGAAGGGCGAACAAACTCAACAACAAACTCAACATAGTTTATCCGAAAGCTTGGCACATTTGAAAGTTTTCACCCTGTCCAAGTTGCCTCGGAATATCCAGGGCTTGTTTGTGTTTTGCAGTTAACAGTGTTTAGTAGTAGGTGACACATCTGGATGTCTTTCGGACTGAAGCCCCCAGGCTCGTTAGAACCGTTTCTTTACAGCAACTTATTCTCCTGCTTTCATGGTCGCTAGTTCTGGCAAAGTGTTCTTCACACATCTAGTTCATTATTTTGGACTTCGCGTCCTTAATTTACAAATGCATGAAAAGCAGTGTATTGGACGCAAAGCGAACTATGGACTGCTGCATCATTCACATAATTACGATGAGAGCCTAAGCCATTTGAATGGTTTGGGGTCGACGACGGATCAGCCATGCATGAACGACAGCGCACGACACGTTCCCTCTTGACAGTCTTTCCGTGAGATAGCCAGCTTCACTCCAGTGAAATGTTTGAATTGAGCACTCATGATACGCTTCCGTTGGATTGGGGGTCTATAATCTACTACGATCAGCGCTTTGTATCGGGCCGACAGCGGGAATCCTCACGCGCGTGGCACACGCGTACCGTTGTTGCGGCGCGGCACTGTTGTTAATCAAAACCCAAGAGAAGCATATTCGTTCAGCAAAAGGAGCGCATTTCTAGCAACACTGTTCAAATATGTCTTGGAAAGTAGCTCTCCGACTCGATCGAGTACGACGCTGTTTAAGTAGATGCCAGCTACGGCGTCGCGACCGTATTTGTCGCGGCATGCCCCTCGCGACGCATAGCATGCCGCAGTTCACTCTTGAACCAGTTCACTTGCGCGGCCGCGCACCCTGCACCCGGTGTTTCGGCCCACGAAGTCACATTGCAACATGAATTACTAGCACGCTACATTTCAGCTTACAAATAACAGCACCAATTGATTGAAGCGACCATCGTTCGTATGATTCTTGTCCATTCAAGCGCTTGATTAACGGGCCATCTCTTGCGACTCTGAACGATCTTGGACCCCAGAATGATGTACGTCTCACCGAACAGCAATGATCACTGTCCGAATCGCTGCATGTACAGCCCTCAGAAATACTTTGTGCTGCCCGGCACAGACCTCGGTTCGCTAATCCACACAAATAGGTTCCTGAGTCTAGCGCCTCTGGTGCTCAACACTCAACGTGCTCATTTGGCACTCTACTGTCGAAGTTCTACTGGGTTTGAGATGGGTAACTGTCGGATGTCAGTGAATCAAGAACTGAATAATACTTTCATTTTTTTTCGGATGTGCGTAAGGCCGGGCATTCCTGACACAATTCCACGCTGGGCCGCAGCAACCAAGATTCACGTAAGACCTGGACGTCTGGGAATAAGTTGGCGCAACTGAGACGTGCAGAGCTCCCAACTAATCGAAGATAGATTGTCTACTATGTGACAGCATTAGGCAACGTAATATATGTCCGTGTCTTATACTGTCACAGCTTGTGTCTGATAACATTGCTATTTACGGGAGTTCAGATCCACAGCATGCTGAGTTGCTGCTCGGAGGGTGCTCCAGTACCACATGTGCGCACCGCAGTGTACCGTTGATAGCCGTATCAAGCACCATCATGACAGCCCCAGTTGATCCGGCCATGCTGACTTTATTACTGAAGAAGTGCTGATCGAGAGAAACCAGCGTGCTGAAGGTCAACCGTGGAGGTAATGATAGCTCAATAGAGTTTGAAGAGTACGCCTACGCCCTACGGATGCAATCCGCTCTACAAAGTCATTCTCTCATATGATGGGGACGAACTTGATGAATTTTTGAGGTACAGCAGATGCCCGGTTGTCCTAATCAAGACGTACCAGAACACGCTATATTCTGTCTCAAAATAATCGAATTTCATCGGAGCAAAAAGCAGCCGTACTTTAACAAGCTTCTGGTATATCTGGACAGACTTTGTCTGAGATGAGTTTGAAGGGTAAACCACTGTAGTCCGGTTTGACTTGCGGCATGGATCTCACGGCTTAGATGCCACGAACACCGACGAATAGCCATAGCTCTGATATGGCACTGTATGATTTGCACCGCTATGGATAGTGATTCATTGAACATCTGAAAATTGTTTCTTGTTGTGTGGTAGTTGATGGGTTCGTGGCTGCTTCGGATCCACATGGAATAGGATCGGACCCCGACGAGCCTTGTGGTGACAAAATTATACAGCAATTATGTGAAAGTCAGGCTCACCTGTTGCCATGAAGTTGATCAAGTTGCACAGTGCGCAAGTTCGATAATATAGGTTTGTTTCGATAAATCTCGCGGGCATGAGTTGTCTCCCAAACAGGGAAAGTGACGATAGCCAGTTATTGCGAGCACAGGTACCCTCGCGTTGATCTCTCACCGTCGTCAAGCGCATGTATTGACCCAGTATCTTCTTTTTACAGTTGATTTCTCAAGTTCATTTACTACTGTATTGTCATATTGCACTGGAATACGATGTCCGGCGTCGATGTAACAACAGTCAGTGGTGCG
>JAULKQ010004856.1:0-15113 GCA_032356285.1 Smithsoniella earleae | reverse complement strand
GTGCGCACCATCCCTTTCAACATGGGATCGATTTCATGTCCGCAAGGACTTATCTACCAGTGCAGGTGATGCATGCATTGGTCGGCGCTGAGCGCACTGTTTAATTTCCCACGCCTGCAGGCACCATTCCTCAATTCGCCTTGAAAACAACCCAAAATTGAATCGCAACGGGGGAATGTGCGATTGCGACCAATTGGTCTCTTGTCGTTCAGGAAACTATTGACATAGCGAGGGACATCGACACGGGGGCCATGCCGTCGCCCAAACCGCCGTTCCGCGGCCGCGCGTCCGCCGACAGCCTGGCCGCCGTCGCACCTTCTAGAACGTTCCTGAAGCCACCCGGCCGCCGACACGATGTCCCCCCGCTGCCCCTCCAGGCCGGCGCTGATACGTCAGTCTGTTCGAGCTATAGAAGCGTGTTCCAGGACGAGTCGTCCCCGAAGTCGCCACCCGGGGCGGCCGTGCGATCCGCGGCCGAGCACGACGACGGGGCTGGCGACGCGCTTCTCCTGCCTATCAACCTACACGCCGTCTGCAAAACCAACAATCCCGAAGCTCGAGTAGACCTGACCAACGCGCTGCAGGTGCGCGATCGCCCCGCGACCTCGTTGGGTCGAAGCGGCTGAAAAGGCCTAGAGTCTGAACCAAACCCTATGCATGACGCTGCGTTGTGGGTGCAGGTGCCGCCTGTGACGATGGACCCCTGCGTCAGCCTGGAGGCCATTTTTTCGCTGATGAACAACATGGCGGTGGAGATTGTCCCGATAGTGTCCACCGGTGGTGTCTACCACGGCCTTCTGACGCGCCGCAATATCATGCGCCTTCAGAAGAAACTCAATGGAGATGATCTGTGATGACGACGGAAATCCGCGGAAGGGCCTTGCGAGCCCTGGAACTCAATATTACGTCATGGTGGCTGATGACGCCTGACTATCACCATTGGCTTGGCAACTGATTGTTGGCGCTGAATTATGACAAACGTTTTTGTGTTTCCTTCTCGTTGCACAAGTGTGATACATTGGTGTAAGGTATCGACAACGTCAATCGATGTAACACACTTCACTAGTACTGAGAAATCTCTAAATCACGGGTTTTCTTACCTTGCCGCAGCATTTATCATAAAGCAGCAGATTTGCGCTGATTTGGTTGTCCTTGAAAGAAGGGGTAAACCAACAATCAGGTGACATTTTCACATGTCAGGGTCAATTAAGCTGGCTCGATCAAACAATTCTGTGACGCCATGGAACTTCATCATTTGCTTATCATAATGTGCAGCCGCATGTTAGTTGACAGAAACGTGGTTTCCGAGTTATCTCCTTACAATGTTGATCTCAAGCGGTTATTGAGAGGTTATAGGGTGGGGTGTATCCTGTCGCTGGTGTCCTCACCTTGGCTATACCACTAGCGTTTGTGAATTACAATGCACAGCTCCTATCGGCTCCAGAAAAATCCCCATCGAGGATGATGTCAGGGCTAACATCTGCTCGAAGTCAATTGATTGATCTGCAACGTGTGTACTTAACTGAAGTTACAACTGCCCAATCAACGACTTGCAACCGCAGGACTGGCGAAACGTTGCTTCGAAGGTTACACCTTTCCCCAGGTAATTTGGCTTCAAATACTCATTATCAACTGTGCTAAGCATTACGCTAGTTCATTACAGTGCATCAGAACAGTCTTGTTTATCCATGCTTTAATTCAAGGCGAGCCTGGTGGCCTGATAACGCTGCCGAGGACAGCTGATCATGACTCGAAAAAAATTTACAGCAGCCTTTGGTACACCATTACTGCAAATATCAGAAAATATGACGAGCTTACTCAACGTCTGCACTGGGTTGACATGTAAGAATTCGGCTGGGACCCTGAAACGCTATCAAATCCAGTGCAAGTTACAGAGCTAGGAAAAGATAGCATGTTCTGCTTGAGCGTTTGAAAACTACACATGGACTTTGCGGCAAGGGTGAAGGTTAATACGACCTCAGACCGCTACTTGTTGGGTGACGGCAGCTGCGGGGAGCGTGAACCCTAATGCGTCGACTACCTCCATGCATCTAGAGCACACATCCGGGTGGTCAGGGTCATCCCCTACAGACTCGCAGTAGTGCCAACATCTTTCACACCGGCGCCCAGGAGCCTTGTTAACAGCCGCCGACACGACACCTACTTCTGGAATCGTCATCTCCGCCGTATGGAGAGCCTCGCCGTCCAACTTTTGGACGATAGAAACCCCGGACACGATGAACATGTACTTCAGTTCGTCAACCCCATTGCCGGCCGAGTTGAGCTGGCTGAGCCGCGCCCGCGCGTCAGCGTCGGCGATCGCCAGTGTCACATGAGCATCTAGCGGCGCGCCGATGTCCTTGGCTTCCCGCGCCAGCTCGAGGGCCTTCAAAACGACGTCCTTGACGGCGATCGCGTCGCGGACGGCCTCCATGGCGCCCGGAGCCGCGGGCGACGCGCCCGCAGACGGGACGCCCTGTTGAAACACCGACGACGACCTGTCACACACGTGAGGCATGTGCTGCCACGCGTCTTCGCACATGTGAGAAGTAATAGGGGCGAGGCACGACAACAAGCTCGAAAGGATCGATCTCAGGATCGTCTGGCACGATCTGCGCTGCGGCGAGTCCAGCGCGCGAATATACAGTCGATCCTTCGCTAGCTCGAAGTACATGCTGGACAGCTCCACCGAGACGAAAGAGTTGATGGCGCGGTACGCCGCGGCGAAGTTATAATCGGCGTAATGGGAGGCTATTTCACCGTTGAACGCGTCCAGCCGCGCTGCCATGTACTGGTCGACAGCCGGTAAGGCTGCAGGGTCGACAGCGTGGCTACTGGGGTCAAAATCATGCAGATTGCCCAGCAAGAAGCGCAGAGTCCCGCGAATTTTGCGGTAGCTTTCGAATACCTGTTTCAGTATGCTGTCGCCCATGGTTACGTCAACCGAATAGTCAACGCTGGCCGCCCACAGGCGCAGCACGTCCGCGCCGTACGCCGGGTGCTTTTTGGCGTTCGCCGTGCCTTCAATCACCGTGGCAGGGTCCACCACGTTTCCGGTGGATTTGGACATTTTTAGACCCTTTTCGTCCAAAACGAACCCGTGCGTCAGCACATGCTTGTACGGCGCCCTCCCAGCCACGGCTACGGAAGTCAGGATCGAACTCTGGAACCACCCCCTGCGATGACGTAACATCCCAGTCTATAAAGCTGAACCACATTCGAGACAAATGGCACCAGAACAGATACGATTCTTCTAGAATATTCTAGAACCTTCTAGAAGATTCTGTACCGCACCGGTGCTGATCGCTGCCTTCTAGGTAAAGGTCGGCCGGATAAGTTAGGCCCTCTTGCTGCTGACAGACAGCAGCCCAAGAGCTGCCGGAATCGAACCAAACGTCCATGGTATCGGTGCCCCGATCCAGGAGATCGGCCTCGCCCTTCAGGCTGTCTGGCAACAGATCGGCAACCTGCAAAATCGCCATTTCTCGTATTACACACAGTTTTATGGGGCGAAAGGAGGTTTTGGCGCCCTAGCTATTGAATAGGCACAACAAATTAAAAAAAAAAGCCAATAAAAGGCCGCTCCAGTGGCAGGAAGGTAGAAGGTACCGGAAGCTTCCACCACGCGTCGCTTCCGTGCTCCGCGAAGACCTGTTCGACATGCGCGATACTCTCCTCTGTAAGAAGCGGCTGTCCGGAGTCCCGATAGTAGAACACTGGAATGGGAACTCCCCACGTGCGCTGCCGCGAAATGCACCAGTCCGACCTTCACAACACGCATAAAATGAACACCAGAACGCATGACGCTACTACTACGCTCCCGGAGGTTTCGGAGGGCGAAAAGGTCAACTGAGTGGCTACAGGGCACACCGGCTGAGAACCATCGCCGAGATTCGATTCTGCCCCGTAGCCGGCTGCCACTTCACGTTGGAGATCTCCGACATGACGTCATCTTTGAACGCGTCGACGGACGCGAACCATTGGTCCGTGACGCGTACGATCGTCGGCTTCTTCGTCCTCCAGTCGTACGGGTACTTGTGCTTGTAGTCCTCAGCACGCAGGAGGACTCCCGCGTTTTTCAGGGCCGCGATAACCGCAGCGTTGCCCTCGGACTGGACGGGAAGGCCCTGGAACTTTTCGCCAGCCTCGGAAGTAAACACGCCTGCAACAGTGTGCCGCGAAAAATGACAAGTCTGACCGAAATCATGGAACCTTCTAGAAGGTTCTTAAAAAATTGAAAACTATTTAATTTCTCGGCGTACCCGCTGCGTCTACTGGGCAGAGAATCGGGAGCCCGTATTTCTGGCCGACCTCGAAATCCTCTTCGCCGTGCCCGGGCGCAGTGTGGACGAGACCGGTACCAGCTTCGGTGGTGATGTAGTCGCCGCCGATGACTACAGCCCCGGAGCGATCGCACAGCGGGTGGCTATAGGTGGCACCGGAGAGTTCGGCGCCTGACGCGGTTGCGACGACGCTCAGCGCGTCGGCGTCGGTTTTCAGTTTTGCGGCGACGGCCGGCACCAGGTCGCGCGCGACGATGATGCGGCGACACGTAAGCCACTCGCAAACGTCGGGGGGGAGCTGCGGAAAAGGTGGCCGAAAGTCAAACGCGAAAGCACCGTGCTGGATGATAATTCATGCGTCGACATGGGCGACACGGGTGACCGCGCCGCTGCTCGCGTGACGCACCTCGACGACAGCGTAGGTTAGCTCCTCGTTAACCGCCACGGCGACATTAGCTGGAATGGTCCATGGCGTTGTGGTCCAGATGGCGAGTGCCGCACCATGCATGGCTTCTGCGAGCTCCTGCCTGCACTCCGCAGGCGGCGAGGACACCGGCATGGTTACGTACACCGATTTCGACTTGTGGCCAGGAGGGTACTCGAGCTCTGCCTCCGCGAGTGCAGTCATGGATGAAGGCGACCAATTAACCGGCTTCCTGCCCCTATAAATGTGGCCCTTAAGCACCATCTACACACCAAACCACCTCAGCAAGCAAAGCTGAGCCCAAAACTCTGATACGGCCAGCGTGTGGCCAAAACCCCTTTCAAAACTGTTCTGGGAACAAGGGTGTTTGTTGATCAAATTACTACATTGCCTGTTGTGCACGCAAGATTGCAATCGGCTAGCCACTCATGCAGATTAATATCTACTCTCGATATGAATAATCTAGTGAGAAGCTAATCAAGGGCGGTGACTTGCAGGGCGCCAAGGACACAGCTGGTGCAGCAACTAACAGCTCAGATATCCATGATGTTTAACACAACGGACTAGGGAATATGCAGCAAGGTCAAAACAGTACGTATCATTCAAGTTATTATATCTGTCGTGACAGTGTAACTCAGGCCAAGTTCCATTCAACTTGGGGTTAAGTGAAGCAACTGTAAGTGACTAACTGCCTGAGTGCTGATGCATTGCCAGGAACGGCTTTAGTTGTATTTATTAAAATCTGTGGGTTTTGCACCCGGGGGGGTTCAAGGAGCAGTGTACCAAGGAATGGACGTCCCAATCTTTATCATCCAACCCAAAAAGCGACTATTTGAAGCTAGGCTTGTGCACTGCCACAATGACATATCGGATGCAAGGAAGGTTTGCATGAACATCTTAGATACAGTTGAGCAACAATGCCACCAGATCTGAAAGAAGAGAAGACAAAAGTTATAACATGTGTTAAGTTGTTTGCGAGTATTGCTCCGTGCGAGTTCGAGCCAGAGCGGTAAGCGTTGGAACCGGTACAGCTTACCCATGAGTTCATGAACGCAGAAGGCAGGGAGTCACTTGGGACAATCTTATTTGTGTCGGATGAGATGAAACTGCATCAAGCGGAATGTCGACAAACTGCCAGGGATACTGACTTTTGAGTAACGCTGCCATGCCGTTTCTTTGATCGTGATGGTGCAGTAGGATATAAAAAAGGACCACTTGCGTGGCTTATCCACTGTCATTGTACTAGCAATTATATTTCTTCACATCGATGCCATGTTTGCACCGCAAACCTCCGACACGTGGGCTGCAGTGTAGTTCTGAACCACTCTCTTCCTATAGTGATAGACGACTTGGATTTCAGATTTTCCACGAAGACTTCCAAGTTCTTCTTTTCATCGCCTCGCCGTGCAAAAGTGCGATGATTTGTCTGACCTCAAGTGCAAATGTCAAAGGCAGATCGATATGGGTCAGAAGTGTGTCGAGTGCCAAACTTCAAAGATTCGTAATAACTTGTCATAGCTCACACACTATTCTCTGCGCGCTTCCTGCCGCACGAGTCTAGACAGTGCCGGTAACAAGAGACTATCGACGGGTACATGAGATTCTCTTCTGCAGCTGCTCACAGCTCATTGCGTCACTTAATTCGTGTACTCTGGTATAAGCTGATCACAAGCACCAAAGAAATAAGATGATATGTGTTCGCCGAGGTTGACAGGTTCTTCATTCAAGCGATGAACAAGACCGATAGCTTTGAGTATCATAGAAGAACAGGGTAGCTAAGGAGGGGTTGATTTAAGAATATTCACTCAAGTATATAATAATTTGTAATACGGGCATACCACCCTCGCATGGCTACGGTGACTGAAATGGCATACCTGGCCAAAAACGCGAATTTGTGCAGCCTCGTACTGCGACTGTAGAGTAACATACGGGTTTTCCCAGTCCGCCCATACACCAAACCTCTTGAACTGCTTGAGCTGTGCATCGACGGCACTCAACGCAAACTGCTTGGCTTTTTGCCGCAGTTGTAGAGGTGTTAGCTGCATTCGCTCTTCGTCAGATATTGTCTGGAGAACCTACAGGAAATAGAAAGGTAAATTCATTTCCAGACCCTGTTATGAGATATTGACAGCCTTTATTAGTACTCAACACTTCCCAGGACTCCATGACTGCTCAAGCGCACCTTCAGCTCAATGGGAAGCCCATGGGTGTCCCAGCCAGGAATAAACTTGGCTTTGTAACCTTCCAGTAGCTTTCTTTTATTTATAATATCCTTAAGTATTTTGTTAAGCGCATGTCCTATATGTAGGTCACCGTTAGCGTAAGGTGGGCCGTCATGCAGAGTAAATACTGGGCCACCATTCTCTTCCAACAACTTCTTGTAGATCTCATTAGACTCCCAAAAAGCCTGTATCTCAGGCTCCTTGATCTTTGCCATACCACGAATATTAAACTCTGTGATCGGAAGGTTAACCGTGGGGCTGTAAATATCTGCAGAGGGAGTAGAGATGTCATTCAGGCGAAGTGAATGCCTGACATGTGAAAAGGTATCATGTCATACTTCCTGGCTATTCGTGATAACGAAGGTCATAGAACATACTTTCTTCCTTCTTTTTCCCTTTTCCTCCTTTCGCGTTGGTTTGTACTGTTGATGAAGCGCGAAAAAAAGGAGCTTGAGCTTGCTGTAACCATGGATAAATAGCGGTACGGTATGGTACACCCGCACGTCGGACGATCTGCATGAAATATGTGTGAGATTTTGCGCACTGGCGTGATTATGAGCTGATGATGGTGCAGTTCAAGTGAGAAAGCAGGTGGGCCTTAACGCTCCAAACGCAGCACGTGGCCCGCGAACTGAAGCAAATTCAGTGACCAAAAGCAAAAGGTATCACTCGTGAACCGGGCAAATAGAAGTATTTAGACAAATAGAGCGCACAAGCTGTCGATACGCAGCCCATGATGGAGTGCCAACAGCACAAGTTGACGGCATGGTGAAGCGTATGACTATGCGGATAACAAAACCATTGTCTTGCGGAAGATACGACTAGTTAAAGTTGCCCTAAGATCCTTGAAGCAAGGCGAGGGTTTTGTAACACTTCTCAATGGGGCAAGCTGAGAGCCAATCCCAAACAACTGGTGGAATCACCATGGCCACTGAACGGACAACATGCCTAACCCTGATGTCAATTTGTTGCGTTGGACCGTATCCTTGCCTTGCGCAAGAGTAGTTACACACAGATTCGCAGATATTTTTGTCATAGTTAGCCTGAATAGCTTTTCACTGTCGAAACTGGGTGAACTGTGACAATCGAGCAGACACGCTTGATTGGCAGAGTTGTTATTGGTACCCGTTCTTGAACTGATCAACGTGTTCAAATAAGAAACTGTTATTTTTTTAGCCATGGCGCTAAAGATTGGTTTCATGGATATGGCGAACGCAACTTATGAAGCTTTCCATTGCATACTGCCTCTCCTCTACGCATGTCCGGATTAATATAGAATATCAAATACAGTAGCTTGTTACTTCATTATTTCAGTTCATGGATGTTTGCCTCTGATGTAAGCACCCGCGCTCTCTTGACGGTATTCACAGGACGGACGTACAGAGAACTACATGGTACGTTTTGAGTCGTTGACATATCTAGGTGACCATTCATATTTCACCTTCTGAGCATGTTTGGTACCCTATGAAATTTTTCAACATGAATGGGAGTGTCCCTCACCAGATTTATAACTTTATAGGTTATCCCTTCCTTTGCGCATCTCAAATTGTTGATATCCCAAGTCGTTGCAACAATGCTGCGATCTAACCCTTATAATAGCAACCCTTTATCCATTTTTGTACCGCTCCCCCGTTGCTATGATGGGCAATGAATTACCTTAATGTGCTGGGAATCACTGCTGTCGATCGCCTGGTCGGCTACATGTGCATCAACGTGTATTCTGCTGCCATCTTCGCCGCGAAAGGGTGCAAGGTACATGCACACACAGTTGAGATGATACGACACGTCTCACTCCTTGATGTTGTCCTAAGATTGCCGTTTCATAAGGCAGAACGACAGCTTTACACCGTGCAGAAAGAAACCGCTTGGGTCAGTGTCGAGTTCACTTTGCACCAATATGCTTGCACTCTGAGAGTTTCTCAGCCAGTCATGTACATAAATTGAGCAATGAACTAGCCTGGAGAAATGGAAATATATGGATGTCCAAATCTGACGCTGTCTCGAAAGCTACCTCTAATGAGCCTCCGCCCAGGAGATTAAGAATTTTTACAAGACTGTAGTTATCTCACAACGGTGGTTTGATGGGACAGTTAGCCAGTGCTTAGCGAGAAATGAACCCCTAACGGAGTTGTGAAACCGGACATATAGGACGTATGAACCTACAGCTACATGTGTCAGCAAGACTGCAGTAACACGCCCATGCTTATCACAGCCGCCCATGGCGGCAACTACACCGATACCATCTGCTGACTTTCGAGGCTGTACTGATCTGGCAACTTTCCTACCGCCACTGTGTGAAACTGCGTTTTCATCAGCCCTGCAAATAACCCAGACATTTGACGAGACACTCATCACTGCGCAGAAAACAAATATCACTTTAGTTTATCCGTTTTAGTGTTAAGAGATACAGCGCAAGGCCTGAGTAAGAACCAGCAAGAGCCGCACCAATTTTTGGCATGATGCACCAAGTCAAGGTTAGATTGAGTGGCGTGTCACGAAGGTGGCGCCCCTGGTCAACAAACTCGTACTCTTGTCGCATTTTTCCGCGGAGCTTAGCTTTCTTTGGACTTGTCATTATGACGTCGTGCAAAGACACTTGGTTAACCTTGTTCAGCTCCGTCTCGTACTCAGCTTGCACGAAGGCGAAAATTAGGTGGGTGTTCCACGTCCATAAACTGGAAAGATCAGCATCCACCCTCCAGTCTAGAACTACCTGTACCGGGGTACTTATGTTACTACCAAAAGCTCTGCTTGCGTGAAGATCACAGCTCAACTTCGTTGGAACCATAATACAATGAACCGCTACGAACAATCGAATTCGCTGATCATTTGTTAGCCCAGGATCATGGTTGCGCCTGGTGACTTGCCTGGTCATGATTTCGCTTGTTTGTTCCGAAGCGTAGCACTCGATCCACGTTCATCGATACATCTGGGTGCTTGGGCTCTTCAAGAAAATCTACATCAAACATTTAACTGTGAATTTCAAGCACAGAGGTGTTCACGGATTCAAGTCGATTGCAGCGCCGATACCTGTTCCAGCTGTAAGAAGTCCAATTAAAGCAGCGGATAACGCGAAGTTGACGAACAAGACGTTCGCTCTACCGAACAGAGAGTTAATCATGATTCTGGAAAATATCCAACTTGCCACTCGCAACTATTGACAGTGTAGCAAAAAACTCTCAGTAACAGGTTTCTGAAGCACTCACCAGCTCAATGGCCTCGTACACACTGAACAACCAGTGTGCCACTTGTTATGACTTCATCGATTCGCGAGCCTGATGGGGTGTTACTGTCCTATTGGGTCTCCCGTCCTATTTTGCAGTCGGCGTTGAAATCCCGCAAGAAAAGTCCATGTCACGCAATCATCGCCATTCTGCGCAAACAGGGTGAAATAGAAATTCCGACGTTACAACTTACGGAAAATTTATCAGATGCCAAAGTTGTTGTGAACGAGTTCTTCTTTTCACTAGTAGTACACACACAAGGCAACGGTCGCTAAGTGACATACATTAAATAAGTAAGAAACAGAGATGCTCTACATCTTCTTTTCTCAACTTCAGGCTGGTGCTAGCTGCGTTTCCTGAGCAGAGAGAAAACGTAATAGATTTCAACATCTATCAGCAAGGAGCTTTGACTGCAAGGTACTTTGCTCAGACACTTGTCAGTCAAATACGAATTGCACCACTTCTAGTGTACTGATTTTAAATCTTAAACTAGGTTTTCTTTATAGCCGGGGCGAGACTGTAAGCTTAACGTACAGTCCAAGATTCAGCGGAGGATACACAGCCAGTCTCCAAAATTGACTACAAGGATACGATAGTTTTAGTTTTGGTTTTATTATTTTGGAGCTTCCTGGAGCCGCAGGAAACCACCAGAGCCCATAACCTTGACGGGTGTCAGTGATGGACCTTGAGCTTGACTTGTGCATTCTTTGTAGAGGCAGAAATACGCAAGCTTCAAAAATCAACTTTTGCTGGCAATGCAAGCCAGCAACTCGACACTCTCACTTCACCTATCAGCCTTGTTTGTACGTACATTAGATTACATTCTGGAGTATCTCTGAGATAAGTACAATGTGAGTCGACACACATTGCGGATGCTCGATATGAGGACGGGATAGCGGGATATTTGTAAATTCTTATGGCTTACTGTGTGGTACATTGTACACTGCACAGACATCCATGATAGCACTATAGTATACCATTACATTGATATGACCACTTTAAGCGCTAATCTCTTGCTGAAGGCTTCAATATGTTCCTTCCGCAGATGAGGTGTTGCGTCGCATCCGCGTGCACACTTCACTTCTCATTTGAGCACATACTCAGCTCCAATCAACTCCCAAAACGCATAAATTATTCTTTATGTACACGTCTCAAAGTCTTGGATGTAAAAACTAGCTGCCGAGGAGTCCACCTTCAACTCAGCTCCCAAAGCGATCATGGCAGCGGATTTACGTCACGAAACCACCACTATCTATTAGTATTCTAATGACGAAGCATGCGGTCGCATGCGGGCCTGCGGTTGCTGCAGGGTGCTAGAGCCCGCTAGCTCGGTCTTGCCCGTCATCCGTCTTCAGAATCCTATTGTGGTCGGCTCGATTTCGGTCCTAAAACTGGCCTGTCTTTCCCGGTTCGCCCTGAATCCTGAAAACACTATCCCAACGAAGTTTATATCCGCTTGGATGGAGTCTATGACTATCAGGTGGCCAGTTGGGCCCATGGGGTGCATGACGAGAGTTATTGGCACAGATCACGGAAAAATCTACAATGAAAAAGCGAGCACGGTTGCCCGCTAAAAAAGGGACGCTCACACTGTTTCTCACAAGTTTGCGGCCTCTGCTTTTCCAGAGTAGACGCTTGCGTGCTCGTTTTAACCCCATGCGTGGTGCGAACCCAAATTCCCGCCCTCGGGGGCAGTCATCGGCATTAGAACTATTGATGAGTCCGTCCGGAGCATGCAAGCAAAAGTAAACTATGTATCCTACAATGTCAGGTCTTTCAACACCTAGACCTGAGTGGGTTTGCCACTTTTGCAACACTAATTCAGTGAAACAATTGAATGCATCAAGTGATGGCCAGAAGGGCACATGTTGTCTGCCTAGCAGGGAATTCAGTGTGGAACATGCTGCTGGTGGGACCCCAGAATGTATACAGGACTAGTACTGGAGCCCAGTCAGGTTTTTGCCGTACAGCTGAGCAAATTTCCTGTAGATGAATGCATTCCCTTTGAGCAAACGAAAGCTTGACTATCTACAGGCTCTTACTAGGCATGCCCCTTTGTGTGCAGACCCTGAGAGAACTACTGTGTTATTTGCTGAAGCATCTCATAGGTGGGCGGCACAGGTATCCCAAGGTCTCCATGAAGAAGCGAACAAAGTGGATGCCTGGGATGTGGAGCTCGAAATTCAGTGGATCTCTGTAGAGAACCACGGAATTCCGGTGAGCAAACACAGAAAGAATCAGCAGAGTAATACAATTCTCAGCAATGCAGTGGGAATGTATTGAAACACTGTACTGCACTGGCCTGAACACACGCTATTCATACTCAAGGCACGCCTGGACACGCCAATCTGAATCAAACCAATATCAAACTTCACACATGAGCAGGCCTTTCCGGAAGCGCTCCTCAGATATGCCTAATGCAGTCCACTTAATGCAAACCTATGCTTCCTGTTACAACAACCCATGTAACACCTTCCCGTGAACAACATTCAATCCTCCAAACTTCATGCAACCACTTTATTAGTAGGTGACAATGGTAAACTTCAGTCATGGCCGGGCCCAACACACCACCTCATTGTCAAGCCACTTATTTCCCAAGCGAAGATGCACCTTACCAACATCCTAACTCTCATACAAACTGTCGAATTTGTGCACAACATCAGTTAGACTGTTAACGCCCATTGCAATCTTCGTCTCCTTGAACCTCATATCACACTGTGGCTTTGTGAACACATCAGCAACTTGCTTCCCTGTTGGAATGTACTGAATATCAAAGTCCTCATTGAGGAATATTTCCCACACAAAATCGAATTGTGTGTCAATGTGCCTGGGCCTCCCTGTCACCCCGCTGCAATTATGCCTCACAAGGTGGATGGCAGCTTGGTTGTCGCAAAGCACGTGCATGAAAATCGCACTGTCAGTAATGGAAATCTTCAACAATGCCCTACAATAAGTTGGCAAATGAAGGCGCAAGGTCGATAACAGCCTTACTCCAGCCCGGATTTGCACTTCTCCATTCACGATGCCGTACCAAGTCAGCTTGCTTTCCCTTGGTCACTACGACACTCGTGAGACGATACCAAGGTATTTGATCTTAGAAGTTAACATACGTAACTAAGCAATGCATAAAAATGTTGGTGAATGGCAGTTACTTTTCGCCAAATCACAAGGACGCGGGGATGGTGGGGCACATGTGAGTTCGATGGTGTCATTTCGTGGACAAGGCTCTCAAGGAAGTTGGAATACAATCACCTGGTTCCGTTATCTTTGCACAGTTTCATTGGAGTCTGTCATCGGAACAACCACATTGTATCTCCATATATGTGGAGAACATGGCTGAGCAACATCAAACTTACCGCTCTCAGATGATGGCAGAACATTCTATCCGTGGCATGCATGTGTACACGTCTGTGTTATCATCAGATGGCATCCCAAGCGGTCCACTTACTGTGCGACAGATTGTTGCTACGACTGAAAATATCTATGGATATATTAGGTTTTGTATGAAACAGTGAAGTATCTCTTCTGTATCTCTCCGACCGAAGCCAGTGTTCGTTAGCTCTTAGAAGATCTGCTTTTCTTTACTCTTTCGGTAAGCCTCAGCTCTTTTCAGCACATTCTTGTTTAAATCGTGTGAACTATATGGCGATATGAGAGCACATGCCCTACCAGTTGTATTCTGACACAGCAGCGAAGCATCACGCTGTCCGACTCACTGTAAGCTAAGGATGTTACAATATGTCGTTAAACAACCAAGGCATACACTGCCCAGCATGGCACAATCAGCAAAGTTTCATTGAATTGCAGGTTGGTTATACGACAGAATAAACTGCCCTGTCCTCAGAGCTCGGGGTTTTGAAGACCTTGCATGGTCCAAATGTGCTGCTGTACCTGAACATTGCCTACTTTGCTCCAAGCAATCCAGTATTAACATTGAAAATCTACTATGATTTCAAGCTCAACCAGAAGATTGGCACTGCGTGCGGTATTTCTCTCCTATTCTTTGATATTTTCACACCCGCTGCGCTAATAGCCACACGGCGCGACTTTTCTTCCACTTGCAACAACTTGAGGCGCCACACTATCACTTCACCAGTTTCTTTTGCCTGCTGCATCCTGCTCCCGTTTGTCCCTTGGACAAGGTATGATTTCTGGCTACTGACTCAAGTGCTGGAAATCTCGTACACACGGAGAGGTCTTATTTCATTGTTTTCTGCAGTCTGACTTCATTACTGGTGATCATCGTGGTGATTGGCACAGCAGCGAGCGTGCCTTTGCGAGTAACAGTCAACTTGTTGCGCGATTTCCATCATCTTGCCGTCAATCGCTAACCTTAGGGATTGTTGCGTCCGGGCCTGTCATACTTCTATTCCGATGCCTGTTCTCTATTGGTCCTCATGCTACATCTTCCCAGTCTTCTTCTTCATATCAACCGCTGACCTCCTTTCGTTAGCCCTCATCCTCGGGTGCCTGCTTCCGCTACTACTGTATTGTTACTGGAAGTCATCGGAAGCTGGAGATGTGCCACAACTGTATCGGAACCATCAGCAGAGCCCCGCATTGACGAATAGAAAATTTTCTTTCAAGTCCCAAAACACAGCGGCTGCCGTCCCGGTCCAACATCCAAATGCCAGCGTAGATACCTCTGTCACAGAACCTCTCCTCCCGTCTACAGCTGGAGTTCTTCCATCTCCATCTGCCCCGTTTATCGTGAAATCCGATTTCATCAGGCTGGTGCAAGAACACCAAACCAACATCCTCGTGGGAGAAGCCGGGTCAGGGAAAACAACGCAGATTCCACAGTTCATGTTAGAGAGTGGATGTAATCAGCACGGCAAGCTAATTGCATGTACACAACCGCGACGTGTTGCTGCCATGTCGGGGGCTCGTCGTGTTGCGGAAGAAATGGACGTCCAGTTGGGCGAGCAAGTGGGCTACTCGATACGTTTCGAAGAACTAA